>CAIGRT010094156.1:0-10552 GCA_903798405.1 Fraxinus platypoda | reverse complement strand
TCCTCATTTGATAATAATAATTGATTAATAATGGAGTATAATATGTACATGAGGGTTCTCCATATGTATTCCGCTATTCTATATTTATAGGAGACGAAAATTGGTTGAAAATCACGTCCAAATTGATTTTCAAAAGAGTTCTAATCGAATAAAGAAAGTTGTATTCGCGCGTGGATTTTTTTGTCTCTGCATAGCAGTCAAGATTTTGGCTATAACTTTCTTTCCCGATATCTGATTAAAGAGATTTAAAGTGCGTTGAAAATCTAGCTCAAAGGGCTACAACTTCTCTAGAAATATAATTTTTCCAATTCGGACGTTTACTATGCCAAATATGAGTCTCAATATTCAGATAAAAATTTGAAATATAACTTGTGCGATTGGAAATTGATTTTGATCGTATTTCATTCCTTTTTGAGTTCTAATTCCATCCAATTGTCTCTTAGAAATCTTCAAAGTATCATCTTGTGGTCCGAATCAACTATTGAATTTGTAATTTGATCATCAAACTTTGGATTTTGCTATTTTTTACCAATTTTCACTTCTTTCTTTCCATTCCTTGTTCAACTATTAAGTTTTACCTATATAACATAAAATACAACAATTTAGGATATATTTTGTCAAAAGAACTATCAAATATCGCTATTTTAGACCCCGAATAAGTGTATAAAATACACTTATCAAGAACTATCAACCTAGAAATAGATATTAGCGACCACATAATTTTGGACTTACGTTTATCTCTACTTATTTCAATTGTGGTGAGTTAGGACACATAAGACCTAGATGTTATAAATTATTTAACTAGAAATAGAAATCAGAATTTAACTAGATTTAGAAATAGAAAAGTTATATACAGAGATTGGGTAGGCCTATAACATATTGCTTGATTGGGTAAGTTCTATTATTTGAGTATTAGTTATGTTTAAATCACTTTGATGCTTTACCTTTCTACTATCTTATTATGATTATGTGTCTATTATTTCATTTATGTACGCAAGATACAACTTTCTCATTTATGCGCATTGCAAGTCTGTGCTTACATGTTATTGAAGGTGTTATGAACCAACCAAGATACCAGAATCGCTCTGAAACCACTTTGTTGAGAAAAATATGAAAAATAATGGATCACACAACAATCAGAATTTTGTGGAAAAAGAGGATAATTTATTTTATCAAGAAACTAAAATTGTCTTTACAAGATTTGATTCTCTTAATCTAAATTTAAATAATTTTCTCAAGTTTCTAATATATACAACAATGATCTAATTGTTATCTTGAGTCTCTAAAGAGCCTACACCTTGTGGAGTATTTATGGGAGCCAAATCTTGGAGTTATGAATAACGTAGAACAAAAAAGGACGTCAAAAATCAAACAGGAGTGAAATTCCTTCCCAAGCGCCAGCGCTGGCCTTGCCGTTCCCAAATAGTGTTAGCAGTGCTACATCTCCTAGCCCCTGTTTGCCTCTGTCCTTATCCTTTCAAAGAACTTTTTCATCGATCCCAAAGTCCTTATTCCAATCAAACTTTCAATTCATGATAAAATTTAATCCCTTATTAAACCATAATTCCAAACCAAAATTATCGAGGCCTTTTCTATTAATCAAATTTCCAAATAACATGGAATTTGAGTCACAAAACATAACAAATTTCACCTTGACACAAATTCCATAGCAAGGATTTAAGTATTCACTATTCAAGTTATTCTCCAACTCTTCCACCACGTCCCCTCCAGACACCCCATGCCCCTACCGGGAATACTCAACAATTGTGAACTAAATCCAAACACTACTTACCAGCATAACTATTGCACATCATCCTTACTTGAATCATCTCGTTCACTTCCAACTCTAGCCATGTCAATAAACCTACTTGAAGCATCACGAGTAATTCCAACTCTACTTGAGTTGCTAAACTTGTTCGAATCACCACTAGCAACATGATCAACAAGATCACAACAATCTACACTTGAGCTACTAGAAGATTCTCCAATATCATTGTTCGAATCACCACGAACAACCCGATCACAAACAATTCTACCCAAGTTATTGCTTATTGAACCATAAGTTGTTGCTGCATCCACCGCTGAACCTTCTAACACATATAATTAGGACTTCATCTACCCCCTTAACACAACAGGGCACCTTTGCTGACTTGCAAAACGCTGCCTCCACGGGTATATCTATATCATTTTTAATCAAGAGTACTTAAAGATATTACATTCCTATTTATACTTGGAACATGTCAAACTTGGCCAAGTGTTATAATCGTCTCATCAAACATCTTGATTTTGACATTACCAATCCTTACAATGCTCATTATTTATCATCATCATAGAACCCTTTGTAATTGTTTCTTATGAAGAAAAAAAATCCCGATTTGAACACATAGGAAAAGTGCAAGTCGAATCAAGAATCCAATCCTCGTCAGGTTTGGAGTCACCTTCAGTAATCGTCAAAAGATCTCTATCACTGTCTTCTTCTACAAGATTAACATTACTGGAATTTTCTGGTTGTTCCTTCGGATCTGTAGTAGCATTAACAGATATCTTGTTCATGCTTTAATGCCATTTTCTTTTCCACCAGGTCATTTGTATGTGAAGTGCGATGTATATGGTTTCTGTGTGTTTTAGTTGAAATTCTTAAGGGTTTACGTGCACTTGACACTAATTGTCCAACCAAGCAACATAATCTGGTTGATTGGGTCAAGCCACATTTATCCGACATAAGGAAGTTGAATGGAAGGAAAATATCCATCCGAAGCTGCAACACAAACAACACAGCTTGCTCTAATGTGTCTTGAAAATGAACCAAAACAAAGACCATCAATGCAAGAAATAGTTGAGATACTGGAACGCATTGATTCTGCGAATGAGAAACCCAGAGAGACGAGCAAATTCTAGACGTCAAGCAGCTCATCGACAATTCAACATGCCCACACCAACCAGCTCATCGACGTGCATTTGCCAAAATTCTAATTCAACGTGTAGAGATGAGAAAAACTTTTATGTTCTGTTTTTTATGTCTTCTTGAAGTGATTTCCAAAATATGTCCTACGATTTTAACACTGAGTTCTAGACTTGGGGATGATTCCCCCAATGCTGCTTCTTATTTCCATAGAAGTTGCCTTACTCTGCAGTTACTTGCGGTACTTGCGTTAACCAAAACTTTTTAAACAAAGGGGGTAGTTCTCATCCTAGGGAGCCAACCTCCATTAGGGAACCAACGCGATCAAAATCAAACAAATAGCATAAAACCATGCAAACTGGTCAAACAAACCATTTCACATCCTCAATTCAAGAAAAAAAAATTACAACATTTTTTTGCACATCAATAAATATTTTAAAAATATGTATGTACACAGGCAAACAATAAAGAGAATGCGCTTAACAGCTCCGACTACTATAGAAGTGCACTCATTCTTACCTCAAGACCAAAATGGAGCAGCACTATTCTGCCCCACAATTTTTTCAAGAAAAAACTGGCTTCCAAGGATTAATTAATTTTACACGTCCCCAGGTCTCCAATGAAAATACATATCTCGTGAAACTATTAACGGGGGTTCCCCAACAATCGTTCTACTGCAGCGTGAACATTTCCCGATGCAGCAAGTAGTGCTCTGATATTCTCTTGGGTGTCAAAGAAACCCATCTCTTGAAGCTGAGATAGTTGAGTTGCATAGAGTTCTCCTGGAGGTACTACAAAAGGAGACAAGATCTGCATATTCAACAGACCTGGAGACGAGAAATACATGGGGAAAAAAAATTAATATTGAAAAAAACAAATTATGAGAAGCAACCATCGGGAGTGTTTGGAACAGTCAAACTGCCAGCTCCAAGTCCACCAAACATATTCCTAAGCAAATCAAGCCCCATGTTATGTTGTGTTCCTGCCATTGGTAAAACAAAGAAAGCAGTGGCATTGACAAGTTGATATGTATGGGTGTAAAACTAAAACAATTATCATGTATTCACGTGTGTACAATTTTCTTGATTTACATTTTCTCACTTCTTACCTGTACCCTGACCGGTCAGAGCTTTTTCTCTGCAGTTTCCAAAATCAAAAGGCATAAGGTGCATTAGAATGCATGAGTCTACACTAAATAATCTAATTGTGTATCAACTGAAAGCATTACTAGTACCTGAAAGTCATGTAAGCTGCCCTTACACAAGGTAAATGACGGTAAGAAAGCCCAGTTCAAAGTCAGTAAAAAATTAAAATTGGTTTTATGAAAACCAAAAACCAGACCCAACTCTTTAATATTTTTTAACTTCATAAATAAATGTAATTTTTATTGGTATGTAAATCTAATTCGAATCCACCCAAATACACTTAAGCTACCATTATTTTCAAACCTCAAACCCTGAAAATCACCAAATTGAATGGCTGCACTTTTATTGAGGACCATGAGACTATCCCCAACATAAGCTATACAAAATAAGTGCCAGTTTTGTTCCATAATTAAGCACAAAAAAAGAACAAATAGAAAAAGTGGACATCAGTGCTAACTTTCATGAAACATTTAAGATTGAAAATATTTTATGAGTCCGTTGCATAAATAGCTTAATCTATATGGAAAACACAAAAGCAAATAAGAGCTTATAGCTTTATGCTAAAAACACTCAGAGAGTCGATTGCTGCCGACTAAATTGAGAAATTTGCTGCTGCAATTCCATCATTTGCTGAATTAATAAATTCACAGAATAGTAAGAAAACTAGGTTCCAATAATTTGAACCTATTTAAGGTATGCATTCCAACTGTTCGGTACAGGGTAGATATTATTAACTTATTAATAAAAGTTGTCTTTGAACTTTCGTTTGGTGGATTTTTTGAAGCATATTTAGAAGGCTACTCTGAGAAATAAATCCATCATTAGCACGTCAGATTCGATGTTTATTTTATCTTTTAATTTTTAACTCAAGTTACCTTTTGAGTATTCATGCAAAAATCTTAAATAATAGTCTAATTAATATATTAAAACTAAAAATGAAAAAGAAAAAATAAAGACAAATTGCACAAAAATTGGATCATGGAAATGAGGGTAGAGAAGGTGGGAACTGTCCACCAAGGTGTACCTGCATCATCACAGGTGAGGTGAACTGGCGAAGAATATCTGGGTTTTGCATCATTTCTTGTAATTGAGGGTTAGTGTCAAGCATGCTGCGAAGTTGAGGATTGAAGCCCAGAATCTGAAATCAAAACATGATTAAAATTAGATCAAAATCCAAATGAAATACACGACCAGCTTCTCTTCAGTCTTAGTACCTGCTCCATATACTGAGGGTTGGAAAGCAAGCTTTGCATCATCTGCCCCATGGCAGGATTTTGCAGGAGCTGATTGAATGAAGAAGGATCTGGCATGCCTACCATGCGCTCCAATCCAGGAAGACCAATCCCTCCTCGCCCAGTAATGTCAGGCGATCTGGCATCGGCAGTTGGATTAGCTCTAGAAGCACTATTTGTTTGAGACCCTCCTGAAAATTCATTCATGACTTTGCGTGAGACTTCCAGAGAGAGATTTGATTAGAGTAATATAGATAGTCGTCAAACAACACAGAAAGATAGATATAGAGTGCGAGAAGAATATAACATCAGCGCCACATCAAAAGGCAATATGAAATGCATTTGACACAACTGGTGTCTAACTTAACAAAGCATGGAGGGTTGCATAAATTCATCATTACAGAAAAGTTGAGATTGTAAAAAGAAGGTAATCATACCAGGAAATAAGGGTTTCAGATATTGGGGCCGTAAAACATTAATCCGTGCATTTATGGCATCAATGAATCATACTAGAATGGGAAGCTAAGAGTTGGACATCTCATGGATTTTTTGGTTACAAATGTTTAAACAGAAAGGGGGAGTCCATAATTTCCAGGTCTTCAAAAGTGGCAACTTAAAGATAAAAAGTTAAAACACTATAATTCCACATAAATTAGAAGTTAAAAACTAAAATAAAAGGAATATAACAGTATATTACAACCAGAAACTTTCAACAAGACAGCATTAACCAGAAAGAGGCTTAATTCTGTAAATTTGATTATAAGAACTCTTTATACAAAATACTGTCTGCAGAGTTATAACCAAATAAAATAAGTCGATCAAATAACTTATGAATTCGCTCTGAAATCTCATCTTACCACTAGAATTATTCCACGGGTTGGGAAGTGGATTGGTATTGGGAGATGCAGCCCCAGTGGTAGTTTCAGACCCAGTAGTTGAACGATTAGATCCATCTCTGGTTTGGTCACCACCACCCTGATTTCCGAGGAGAGCTGCGAACGGGTTTGATCCTAAATCAGTTGCACCAGTACCCGTTGTTTTCGCATTCAAGAAGGGTTCTTGTACATCTTCATACATTCGCCTGAGCATGTTAAATCCTTCAGGAGAAGATTCAATATTACTCATTGCCCTGTCAGTGTTCCGCATCATCTCACGCAATAACTCGGGGTTTCTTGCAGTTTCCAATGATTGGCGAAGGATGCTGGGGTCATTAAGAATGTGTGCCAGTTCAGGGTTGCTGTCAATTATCTCACGCATTTGAGGATTACTCAAAATCAAGCTGCGCACAATCTCGGGGTTATTCATTACACTTTGAATGACAGGCGTGTTCATCATCTCTCTCATCATGCTAGGGTTCTGAGTTAGTTGCTGCTGCACCTGTTCAAACTCTGGAAAACCAGCTCTAAATAATCCAGATGTCCGATTGCCACCAACTGCACCAAAACCAAGCCCTGGAAATTGAGATGCACCTATATCAGTACCAGTACCCCTTTCATTGGTACCAGAACCTTGGGTGTCACCAGGAGTACTGTTGGCATTTCCAGCACTGACAGTTGGCAGTGTTGCAGCTGGTGCAGAACCACGCACCATATGAACTGTGTGATCTGCCTGCAAACCTTCAAAAGAAAAGATAGAACTAGAAAGTCAGTGTCAAGAGAAGGGAATGTGAGAGGTCGCTAAGGAATACAGAAGAAAAATTATTTAAGGAAAGAATCTAAAAAGCTTCACATGTAATGTACAAATATACGTCCAGAGTCAGAAATCAGGTGATCAAAAAGCAAATAATAGAGAAGTCATAATTATTATTTCTATTATACTGTCAGCTATTGGTTCAAGACATCTCATACCCGAGGAGTCTAGAATTTTGACTTCTATATTTTATTTTTGGGCATGATCCAGAAAGTCACATATCAATAAATATGGTGGTCCCACACCTGCCAACTTGTAGTAGAGAATGGTAACCAGAATCCCCAAAACATGCCAACTAGAATTAAGAAAATTACTTCAACCTCGGACAGAAGACTGCATGTAATATCATATGCAGCAAATAGAACATCTTAGCAGGATTAGGAGCCAGAAAAAATGGAAATTTTAAAGGCTGGCGGGCCCAAAAATTTAGTGACCATTTAAGGAACACTATATGCAGCAAATAGAACATCTTATCAGGATTAGGAGCCAGAAAAATTGGCAAGTTTAAAGGCTGGCATGCCCAAAAAGAAGTGACCTACGAAATTCCACTTCTGCAAGTTTGAATCAATGCAACCCTCAGGGAATGCATATGCCGGGCCTATGCTTCATATTAAACTCCCTACAAGTCTTCTAGTCTATCCTAATTGATGGCAAAAGTCCTAGCGTAAGGCCTAAGTGAGCCATATTTGTTCATACTGCACGAACCTTTACTACCGGCTCTGTTAACCTTATGCTCTAAAAATACCAACTGCCCGTATGCTAAAAACAGTTGCCACGTACCAACCCAATACAATGTCTAGCATCTCTCATTTATAAATTCAAATTCAATTACTGAAATTAACATTCCAATTCATGAGGACTTAATAAAACAATTCCCAGTGACCCTCAGTTTCCTTGTTCCTAATTCAAATCATTAGAATTTACAGATCAGGTTTCATTTATCCACCGTGATATCCCCATTCCACTTTTGATGTTTCTTTCCATCTTGGTACGAAATTAGCAATATTTTTAGCAAGTGTGAAAAGAAACTTCCCAAATCCTGCATCCTGGGTACGAAATTAGCAATATTCATTTGCAGTCAGTTTAAATAGCATTCCAATCGACTAAGAGGAGATAGCATAGATTTAAAAAAAAAAAATCTGATGTAGCAATCCTTGAAAACATGGGACCTGATAGAACCGCATATCATTCAATCAAATCATGTACAAAAACCAGAAAAATAGAGTAGACAATACCCAAATAATTCTAATAAAAAAAACCAGAAATTTTAGAAAAGATTTATTCTTTAACAGCCATCTAATGCTGCGACCCGCGTTGTTAATAAAAATATACAATCAAATTAGCAAAAGAAAATTTGGAAAAAATCATCCAGAAAATTAGGGAAAAATATGTAACAGGACATACCATAGCTAACCAGGATTTGGTCGTTCTTCAAGATCCGACCTTTGTAAATCAAACGCTGCTGTTCAACTGGTACATTGCAATTGAACTTTGCTCCGTCCTACTCCTTTACTCATCGGATGGAATTCGTTAGTAGAGTTGATGATGTGGATAACGAAAAAATGATGTGGCTAGTTAAATCACTCCAAATATTTAGTCAAGTGTCATTCATCGCCACGTCAACAATTACATTCTCCAAACATGGCTTTAACAACTAAAGGCAATTCGACTTCTCCAATTAAATCTCCAAACCCTAAGGGTCCGTTTGATTGCAAAGATGAAAAATGAGTGGAAAGAAAATGTTTTACTGGGAATTGAATTGCCTAAAATTTGTTTTATTGAGAATTATAATTAATTGTGTTTGATTGATATAATTTTTCACCTGGAAAATGTTGAAAGTTTGGTGTCCGTTTTGCTTCGTTTTTTATGAAAATTGTCCATTAAAGTAATAATTTTTTTTCTATCATTGAATCTAGAATTTGTTCCAATTATCAAAAAGTAAAAAAAAAAATTAAATTAGAAAAAATTTCCATACCGAAAAATATTCGTTTGACTTTGTTTTGCATAGAATTTTCTGGCTATCAAACAGGGTCTAAGTTCTTGAAATCCATTTCTCTCAAATCAATTCCTCTCACGCGAAGTCTTTGAGATCGTGAAATCTATTCAATTCGTCTCTCATGTGAATTCTCTGAAGTTTCTATTGTGGTATTCAACTTTTGTTGCATAGTTGGGACAATTAATTTGGGGTCTATAGTTGAAACTTGCTGTAATTTTTTTCGTCCATTTTACTGCTGTCACTAGTTTACCTCTCTCTTGTTCTTGAATACCTTGCTGCTAAGGTCTGTAAATGTGATTTTAAATTTTCGTCGTGTTTGTGTACAAAATTATATCTGATGTTTGATGATTTGTTAATTTGGATTTTTAATTTTTAGTTATATGAGCTTTTTGGGAATGCTGCAAGAGAACAAAAAGAATCGGATTATTCCAAGGCACATTCAGTTGGCTATGAGGAATTATGAGGAGTTGAGCAAGTTGTTGGGTTCGATGAAATTGGGTCTGCTTCACATCAATATTGGGACTTTAGTTTTGAATGCAGAATAGTGTTATTGGGTTCAAACTGGTTGATTTATTTTGTCTTTTAGATGTATAGTTTTGGCCCTATATCTGTGGTGATGTTCATGTGGTAGTTAATGAAATGAAGTACTCTTGTTCCTGGAATGCATTTCTCTTGCAGATCTTATGTCTGGTTAACTCAAAACTATTGCAGTAACTTAATTTTGGGTCTTTGCTTGCCCCCTCTCCTTCTTTTCTGGCCCCTTGAGATCATCATTATTGTCATGATATTCTTATGATTCACATACAACGAGTTACATAAATAGACTTGTATACACTTGATTGTACTTTTTTTTTTATTCTAAAAACAAGCAACACCTCTTCTGTGCCAAAGGATCAAATGTCTTACTTCGCAATTCATTAAAAATTGCAATGCAATTTCAGCTTTGATTCAAGTAAAAATGTAACTATTCAACATGGTTCCTCCACTACTCACAATTAAAATGTAAATTTTTAATGAAGTCAAAATATTTTCCAAGAACAGCATTAGCTAAACTCACCAAACTTCAATGTACATTTTCCAAAGAATGCATATCTGACTAGCATTCATTTTATGCATCAGTTGTAAGTTGTGAGGGCTAAGCCGAAAAGAGTTGTGTGAAAGAAATGGCAATGACTGAGACTTAATACACATGAACAAAATTACGCTCCAATTTGAAATCCAGACCTTGTTAATGGAAGAAGCCAAATTCAGACATTGTTAAGAACATGTTACGACTCATAAATAGAAGCACCACGTGACACCATATTTGAGTGGTGGGACCAGCCCAATTGAACCAGAGTGTATTTTCATAACCCCTGATGTGTCAACCAAGGCCCAATGCTGTTTCGAGGCCCATTATCCGAGGCCATCGATGCTGTTCCGAGGCCCTTG
Organism: Fraxinus platypoda; assembly: GCA_903798405.1. Taxonomy (NCBI): domain Eukaryota; kingdom Viridiplantae; phylum Streptophyta; class Magnoliopsida; order Lamiales; family Oleaceae; genus Fraxinus; species Fraxinus platypoda. The sequence continues at coordinate 157 of CAIGRT010094156.1, read as the reverse complement.
CTCCGAGGCAGTGTTTGTCAAGCACAATCCGAGGCCCAGGGCACCACCACGGAATCTGAGGCTCTTTAGCAGCTAGTGATGCCCCACGTGTAGAGATTTGCTTATGATGACGATCTTTATTTGAATGATTGATGTGACTTTTGTGTAAAGTACATTT
>CAIGRT010094152.1:0-11332 GCA_903798405.1 Fraxinus platypoda | reverse complement strand
TATCCATTAGTCTCAAGAGTAAAGCTAGTTATTTAGAGAACAAATATGACGAGAGAGAAAAATCATATCTAACCGAGGTCAAGTTCTTTTCTTATATAAATTAATTATTATCTGTTTTCATAATAATAATAATAAAAAAAATTATGAACAGTTTCTCAAACTTCAATATTCCTTGGAAACGTAATATTAAAGTATGCTAGTTAAGAGTTCCCCTAAAAGTGTTATAAAAAATCAATGAATTTGGCTCTAGGAATGGCAAAGGAACCAGGTCGGCCATTACCATCCCGTTCCATCGAGGATTTTTGAAAGGTGAGGTGGGGAAGGGGCGAATATTACAAAATCTCCATTTTCTACCCCACTTCAATTTAAATATAATTTTAGTTTTTTCTAAATACAATTCAAAATATATTCTTTCAAAACTCATTTTCAATCACACATTGTTCAATAAAATAATATTTGTATCACATCAATAACTTTTCCTTATTTTTTAACAATATATTTCTCATCATATCACTATTTAAAATACATTTTTTTCTCAATAATATATTTCAAACACTCCCTTAATGTTGAAAAGATCATTATTGTAAATAATTAGCAAGTTAGACTTTGGTAGCCATTTTTCAAACCAAAAAATGATTTTTTTACCGTTACGAAGTCAGCCGTCTTTTTTGACTTCCCCACTCACAGGTAGGACCCACAAATATTTTTTAACGGTCATTTTTTCTTAAAATTTGCTGAAAATGACTGCTAGACATATATCATGTTTGCCTAGGATTAAAATCCAATTTTAATTGAAAATATAATCGTTGTTGGGCCCCACGCATCTAATAAAAGTCAACAATAACGATTAATTTTTCAATTTTAATCCAATTTTAATTTCTACCGAACACGCCCATAATTGGAGGGTTTGACGTCCCATTTAAAAAATGAGCCGTCTTTAAGAGTTTACCGAAAATGCTCCTAGGAGAGTAGAATGAAAGACAAAAAACCATCAATTTTTAAGACCAAATTTTGTTGATCACAGGCATAGATATTTCCTCCAATAATTCTTCCGCCCAAAAGTCCAAAAACTTCTTTCCCTTCCTTAGCAATGGCTGCAAATTCAACAGAAATTCTCCACGATTTTCATCCACTGATCAGAGTATACAAAGATGGAAGAGTCGAAAGATCTGTTGGAATAGATATTGTTCCTGCATCCGTAGATTCAGAAACTGGGGTTCGGTCCAAAGACGTCGTGATTTCACTTGAACATGATGTATCTGCCAGGCTTTACCTGCCGGGAAACACCGATCCCGGCAGGAAACTTCCACTTCTTGTCTATTTTCACGGCGGTGGCTTTGTGGCGGAATCACCCTTCTCTTCTTCGTACCAAAACCACCTGAATCCACTCGTCGCTGAAGCCAATGTTGTCGCAGTTTCTGTCGGCTATCGATTAGCCCCCGAGCACCCTCTTCCGATTGCTTATGAAGATTCTTGGCTTGCACTGAAGTGGGTGGCGTCTCAGTCCACGGGTGAGTATGATATATCGAAGTAACTCGTCAGTTTAGAGTAAAAAACAAATTTATCTATTAAAAATTGTGTCCACAACAAGGAGAAGGAGGATCGGATTCAATTTTTCTATCGAATATCTGGTACGTTAACAATTATCATAAATTAAGGGGGTATTCAATTGGGATTTTAAGTCATGACTTGTGTGGATTGTGGACTTTTATAAATTTGCATGAAATTAGTGAAATTTTGATAGACTTTCATTTTTAAATTTTTATAAGCTTTTACTGAGCGAATATGAGTTTTGAAGACTTTCATTCTCACATTCAAGGTTGAGGATCGATCTCAATCCCGTATTAAAAATTATTTTTAAAAGAATAAAAAAAAATTAAGCTTCCTTAATTAAATAAAAAAATAATTAAAATATAAGAAAAATATTTATATAATATTTCAAATAATATATTTAAAATTCAATGACAAATTAGTCTTTTTTAACATAAAATTTTATTACAATTTGATCTTTTATGGAAAAAAATTGGATGAAAAAAAAGTTGTAAGAATTTTTAATTGCAAATATTTTTTATTTTATATTTTTGTCTAGAGAACGAAAAGAAACAATAAAAAAGAGAAAAAACAGGAGGAGAGTAATAAACTTTTAATCTTTTGTTAAAGTCTCTTGAAATCTTGGGATGAATGAAATACATATTTTGAAGTTTTATTTTTGTACTTTTTGCTTTAAAATTAGTATAAAGTCATTAAGAATATCACAGTGCTTTAAGTGACTTCTAAAAAGTTTTAAATAAATACATGGAAACTTTAAAAACTTTTTAAAAGTCTATAAAATTCTCTATTGAGACTGTTAGAGAGTTTTAAGAAGTTTAAATTCGAATACCCCTAAATTTTTTAAATCCTTAAGAGTCTTCAGAAGTATTTAAAAGTAATACATTCTCTAAACAGCGGTGGAACACAAGATTTGGTGCAACCATAAACCACCTAATGTAACAAAATCTTTAAATTGTCTCTGGCCAATCAAGATTCTTGGCTTGTACTGAAATGTGTGGCATCTGAATCCACAGGTGATGGACATGAGCAATGGATTCAAGAAAATGCTGATTTTAATCATGTTTACTTAGGTGGAGACAGTGCTGGAGCCAATATAGCACACAACATGGCCATAAGATTTGGTCAAGAAAAGTTGCATGGGATCAATCTAGATGGAATTTTTCTTAACTGTCCATATTTTTGGGGTAAAGATCCACTTGGGAATGAAGAGACATCCTTAGTATTTAAGAAGAGTTATGTGGATAATTTATGGCTCTTTCCTTCTCCAAACGCTACAAGTTTAGATGACCCTTTCATAAATCCTGCCATGGATTTGAATCTTTCAAAACTGGGGTGCAAAAAAGTGCTTATATATGTTGCAGAAGAAGATATTCTGAGAGATCGAGGTTATTATTACAAGGAAGCATTGACGAAATGTGGGTGGGATGGAGAGGTAGATATTGTGGATGTAAAAGGGGAGAACCATGTATTTAGTGTGTTTTTCCCTAATAGTGAAAATGGCAAGGCTATGATGAAAAGAGTGGCTTCTTTCATTAATCAGTGGTTTCAGTACTAAGAGTAGAAAAAGCAGTTAAAACTCTCGCTTGTTTGTTGCACTGTCAAGTCGTGTCGTACGTCTTATTTGCTGAGCAGTAGCTCTGGGTGCTCTCATATGGACTGCTAGTTTAATAGCTTGTAATAATTTGGTGTTGAATGGAAATTTTAAAATAAATTGTTAAAAGAGTAATTCTTGAATTCCACTGGTATCTCTTACTCTATAGTTTAGAACATGTATGAAATGGTTCATTGGAATGTGTGAAGGTATCAACAAGTTAGTCTATGAGTAAAATAAGCAGATTCAATCAAAATAAAGTGTGGTNAAATTTTAAAATAAATTGTTAAAAGAGTAATTCTTGAATTCCACTGGTATCTCTTACTCTATAGTTTAGAACATGTATGAAATGGTTCATTGGAATGTGTGAAGGTATCAACAAGTTAGTCTATGAGTAAAATAAGCAGATTCAATCAAAATAAAGTGTGGTTGGGAATCGATTGTATAAAACTCACTTCTTGGACCACTTTAAGCATACACTTTTTTGTACTTGTTTTTCTAACTTGAGCATCAGAGCGTGTATACTCTCACGTTTTGATAGTTTTTCAATAAGTTAGTCTATGAGTAAAATAAGTAGATTCAATCAAAATAAAGTGTGGTTGGGAATCGATTGTATAAAACTCACTTCTTGGACCACTTTAAGCATAAATTTTTTTGTACTTGTTTTTCTAACTTGAGCGTGAGAGCGTGTATACTCGCACGTTTTGATAGTTCTTCGCTTGTTTTCACTATATGTCTAGTACATGGGTGTATAGAAATGGTAGAATGCAGAGATTTTTAGGAACCGATCATTTTCGTGCATCACTTGATCCAACCTTTGTAATCGAATTCAAAGATAATAAGATTGCACCAAAATTGTATGTTTATTCCACAGCTTTGTTTAACGACTACTTTTAAGTCTCATATTGCTCGTGCAAAATATACTTGTAGTGTATAAGCAAGTTGGACTCTCTCATTTTATTTGCTAGTTTTAAGGATGATTTCTAGTTATGACAATTTATGCTCCTAAAAGTGTAAATCTAGGTCTCTAGCCCAAACTTCCTATCGGACTAAAAGTAAATTTGACTGGATAATTATAAAATAATCACCTAATTAGATTGGCCGAAACTGAGGTTCATTCCAAAGACGTCGGGATTTCATCGGAAAATATATCTTCAACACCTCCAGACTCAATATGGTGCTATAGAAATCAAATTAAGTTTGAAAATTAAATTGATTCGAGGTGACTTTATTTCGATTTGGTCTTACGGGCAGCTGGTTTAAGAGCTTGTAATAATTTTGGTGTTGAAAAGGAAATTTAAGAAATAAAGACTGTTAAGAAATAATTCTTGAATTTCTCTGGTATTTCTTACATTTACTGTACAGAACATGTTTGAATTGGTTTTTTTGGACCGTAATATTCGTTCTGCATATGATCGGACTAATTTCCATGTTTGTTCATTTTTTGTCAAAATTCCTTTCATAATTTGATCGTATGAGTGTCTACAATGAAATAATATTGACATTTCTCGTTACCTATCAAAATATAACGAACTAGATGACCGAGTCCGTGAAAATCCTAAATTTCTTTAGTCACAAATTGCATTGAGGAAGATCGAGGAAAAGTATTGATTCAAATTTTTTTTTTTCATTGGAAAAAATAAAGAAATGAGGAACCATACAATTAGCTAACGAAAGGGAGAAATTTATTGATTGCAAATTGATGCTACCAAAATTACTTTAATCATATCGCATTGAGGAAGATCGAGGAAAAGTAATAATTCAATTTTTTCATTGGAAAAAATAAAGAAACGAGAAACCATACAATTAGTAGGGATGACAAAAAAACCTGACAAACCTAATACCTGCGGTGCCCCGCCTCGAACGGGGCGGGGACGGGTAACGGGCTCCACGCCCCGTTAAATTTTTTTTTTTTAAGAAAAGAGCAGCGAAAATTATTTGTATAAAACTAAAGAATATGGGCAAAAAAAAAAAAAAAAAAAAAAAAAAAAAAATTTAAACGGGTAGTAAATGGGGCAATGACCCCTCCCCTCCCAGCCCCGCCCCGCCCCGCCCCGCCCCGCCTTGCCTTAAACGGGTAACGGGGCGGGATGGGACGGGGAATTTTTTATCCGGGTGGTGGGGGGGCGGGCTAACAATTAGCTAACAAAAGGGAGAAATTTATTGATTGCAAATTGATGCTACCAAAATCCGCATGTGTATAATCTCGAGCTTGAGGACAAGGAATGAACACAAGCAGTATCTTCGTCGATAACTGCAAATAGGTGAAATTGAACTTTCGGTACCTGAAACAAATGCGTCGAGATGTGTTCTCGTCCCCCATCCGATACTTAAGTTAGAGAGAAAATTTATACGTAGGACTGTGAAATGAAAAATTATGTAAAATGTACTTGAATGATGAACCTCTTGATTCTACATTTATAGAGTTTGGTGGCTAGATCCTTTAAGGATTAAATCACTTAGAATCCCTATTCTCATCACATAAAGTGATTGAGTTATACTAAAATTACCTCTTGGGGTTTGACTTGGACTATAAAATGTTGATATTTGGATATGGATGAATGTAAAGAATTTGACCTATTGGAGACTAAAACTTTTAAAAGGCACGAGATAAGGGCATAAAGAGTAGTACCACCAATATTAGGCGTGACCCTACCAATATCCGACCAACAGGCCCTACCGCTCTTATGAGGAATTGGGGGGTGTGATAGAGACAATAGGTCGGGCTATATGCGAAGGCTTGGGTTCGGGCCACGTTTTTTGTGCACATCACAAATTATTTTTATTCCTTCTAAAAATGGAGGCTATTCTGTAATTGTTTGAATGTCAGGGGTGCTGATGTAATAATCAAAAACCTTGAGGGTAGTGTGTCATTTAGTCCCTGTTTGACTCCCTTGAAAATAAAACAATTTATTTTTCATATTAATTTTTAACTGCATATTCATAAAATAAAATATTCTACACGTGAATCTAATAATTATTATTATTATATATTATTTTTTTCCCTTTTTAGCCACAGGTACTCAAAAAATTACTATACAAAATATTATTTTTACAAAAAATAATCATCAAATAAGGCTTTAGTCAAATGAATATCCTAAAATGCGCATTATCTGAGCTGGCACATACGCAATCCCCTTCTGCGATCCACCACCACGAAGAGCTCGATAACTTTCTCTCTCTACTACTCTTCCCATTACTCAACTGTCCACACACCAAACCCTCCTTTTCCCGTTTCATTTTGAATTTCGATTTCCAGTTATCAAATTCGGAGGTCCTGTTACGATGATCGGCGGCGTCAGCGGAGTTGTGGGAGGGAGAATTTATTGGGTGAGAAGTCAGGATAGTAGTAGTATTGAAGAGTTGAAAATCAAAGGAATAGTTGTGATTTTTGCGTGGGTTTCCTCAATTACTGAAAGTCAATTGAAGGATTTTGTAAATATCTACTCTTCTCTTGGATGGAACTCGCTCGTTTGCCTCTCCGATTTTCTCAATCCGTATGCTCTTCCCACTCTAACTACAATTTTATGCGTGTATATGTATTTACCTATGTACTTTGCTGTAGTTGTGTTGAAGGGATTTGGGATTTTGGGAATTAGCTTTCGCGCTATATTAGTTCGTGCTTGTATATTTTTAGAAGTAGAGTTTTCATTCCGGAGAAGCCTAGCAATGCTAACAAAGAAGTTCTGGAGCATGTTTGGCTTAGCTTAAATGCTAATAAAGAAGTCTAAATTGCAAGAAGCTAAAAAAGAAGCCAATTTTAAGGAAGAAGTGAAGAAAAACACGCTAGAACATCACTCGTTCCGGGTGACTGTATAGATTCGACGGCACATTAGCATGGGCAGTGAAGATTTTTCCAGTTGGGTAGCTGGCAATATTCTAAATTATTTTAGGGAAATTGAGTGAGGATTTTTTCTTGGATTTGACATTGCGGAATTATCTTAAGAACTACCTAAGTAGCGGGATAAAATGAAAACTAGCTTCTTTTGAACTTTATCCGAAGAAGTTACCATTCTTTAGAACCCAAAAGTACCTTTTTTGTTTTAAGACAGAGAGTTTTTTCTTCCTTATTTTTCTAGAATTTCTCATTTCTTTTATTTGAATTCCGCTCTGAGCCCATTTCTTTGAACAAATATTTCATGGTTAGTGGGTATTTTTATCTGCAGATTCATCCCAGAGAGGGCTACGTCACTGGCATTTTCTGTACTTAATGAGCTTGTTAAGGTCAGTCTTATCACAATATCTTTATATGCAAAAAATGTGGCAATAAAGGACAACGAGTTAGGAAACTACTTTTAGTTTATTGTCTTGTTTCTTTCATGTCATATCCAGTATTATGAAGAACGCATGAATGAAGTCATGCAAAGAACTATTAATCTTTTTTCTTTTCTTTTCCTTATTTTCCTCATTTCCTCCTCCTCATTCTCCTGTTCTTTATGCTGTCGGTGTAATTATTCTCTAAGTTTTTCTGTATATGCAGGAGCTAAGGAGTAGCATATGTCCTGTAGTCCTTGCAGCATCATCTGGTGGTTCAAAGGCTTGTATGTATAAGTTTTTTCAGGTAAAGTCAATGCACTGGAGCCATTGTCATTTTGATGCACATGAACATTCATTGAGCTGTGTGTTGGCATTTCTCGCACATAAATGTTCCTGACACCATTTTGGTGAGGACTGTGTCACTAACTGTTTGTTGAAGAATTTTTTTTTTTTTATAACCGTTGATGTCCGGGCCAGCTTGCGCGCACCTCGACTAATCCCATGGGGCCCTGAAATTTACGGCCGGATACTCACCTCAGTAGTCTGAGGGGACTCGAACTGGTGACCATTGGGGAGCAGTTTGTTGAAGAAATTATTCGGTTATTTGGTGAAATAGGATAAGAATAATCATTGTTTGTCATGACTGTCGCCATATGTATAATTAATTTCACTACTATTGCAGATTATTGAAGGATGTTGTGAAGCGGAGCTCAATCTGGTAGACTTTGTTCTTTGTTCTTTGTCTTCAATTAATGTTAATGTATTGTACGTGATAGAGCACATATATTTATTTATTGACTTATTTCTCGTTACATGAAGGAGGATAGTAGATTGGTTATGCACTGCATCTCTGGCCAGATATATGACTCTGATCCTGTTGACTTTAGTAGTGATTTGGCCCATTTGGGTGCCCGATTGGCTTTAAACCACACAGTCCTGAAGATGCCTGGTTTTGCAAAGCTACTATCATTTTTTGCAAAAGGTGTCACTTCTAGCCTGGATGCTTTATTTCTCACAAGGTTTGGATCCCAACGTGCAGAGTACTGGCAAACTCTTTGTTCTTCAGTTGTAAGTTTCTAATTGGACTGACATTTGCAGATTATGCCTTTGTTTAGGCTCCATAAAAAATGTATTTTTCAATAGTAATATTTTGGCGAATGTGTGGTTAAAAAATAAAGAAATTTTTTGGGTTTACGTGTAATGTTATTTTATTGAAGAATGTGTGGTTGAAAATAAAAAAGAGAAAAATATATTTTTGGAGAATGGAGCCCAAACAGGGGCTATATTAACTGTTCTTTATTTATTTTGGCCTTTTTATTCTATTTCTTTTTACCTATAGGATTTGGGGGTCCCTTTTCTGATTTTATGCTCAGAAAATGATGATGGGGCTCCATATCCAGTTGTATGCAAATTTGCTCGGCAATTACGAGATATGGGTGGCGATGTTAACGTGGTGAAACTGAATACAGGTTAATCTTTAGCTTATAATTATAGCTATATCGATATGTTGGATACATTAAACTTGAGACATTTTGGTTCGGTGCTTTCAAAGTCTTTACTTATGTGCTTTCCTTGCATCAATGCCATCTTAGTTTAATGCTTATTCCTCATCACCTCAGTCACCCAGTGTAGGAGGCTTTTGGTGTGCTAAACGTAATTAGTTCTGTGTAGAATTTTTCCTCTGGGTGGACTAATCCTGTTTTTGTTCCTTTTTTTCCATTCAACAGGTCTGACTAGTTCATTTCAACCAGAAATAGTACTTTAAATATTGTCTTCAAATGACCAAACGAAGGTTATTTGACTGCTGTATTTTTCATGGCTAATCATATACATGAAGGCCCCTAGTACTACTTTAGTAAATATATTTTCCAATCATTCTACTATTTCTTTCTTTTCTTCTGTTGTTCTTCTCGTTATTATAAAGTCCTTACTCTTTTGGTTCTATTGTGAAACTTGTACCTGAGAGGTAGGTAGTTCCCACTCCGACTGGCCAAATTGGTCTTCTTGGGTTTCAAAATAATGGTTCCAGCAAATTCAATTTTGAGATTTTTTAAAAAAAATTTCCTGCTTTACTCTCTATAAAGGTCATATCTAATGGTGTGTCCTTCGACATTCAATGGTGCGCTACAATTCCTAGTCGGATATGAGACGGGCCACTAGAAGCAATCTCAATTGTGCTTATTGTTGAAAATGTAGTAGGTGATTTGGACACTGACATCTGGATTGGTGAATGGCGTATAGCTGCTTTTTCTTATCAATCCCTTAATGCTGGTCTATGTGGATTCTCACTTCCTGCAAGTTTCTAATAATTTCTTATTTCTAATCTAAGTAGAATCTCACTTCCTGCAAGTTTCTAGTTCAGGTTCATGAGGCACACAATTTTGCACTGATATGTTTTGTACTGAACAGGTCATTACAAGCATCATTCAATCCAGTACACAACTGCTATAGCTGAGTTGCTTGAGCAGGCAGTTTCTAGTTTTTCCCACAAAATTCAGAAACTTGGAGAAAGAACTCCCATGAATGATATGCATGATGAAGTATCTGACATAATTTGTGACCTCCAGAATGCAGCAGTCGACTCAAATCAAAGCTTTAGAAGAGTTGCAGTTGGGCCGAAAGACCACTTCTTCCTGCCAAGTTCAGCTGGCTATGTAAACCGTCGAGACTTTGGGTCTGTACCTGATGAGCGGAAAGAAAGATCACCAAATCGGTCACACCCTTGTATAAATGCGCATAGTGTTCTTGGCCAAGTATTATTTGACGTGTGTGTCCCGAAGAACGTGGAAGGTTGGGATATTAAATTCGCCGGTTCCTTGAATGCAAAGCCACTTGCTTCTGTTCGCAGACGGTTATCATTTAATCCCACTAAACGTAGATCAAGATTATGAGATCTTTCTAGCTAACGACTTGCCGACTTCACAGAGTACTGCCGTATGTAACTATGTTGGACATATGAATTATGATCACTGCTGTTGTGAAATAGGATGAAAGATAATGGCAGAAAACGGCCTTATAAAAGGGTTGTGTCGTACACATGAGCAGCTGAAACCTGATATTATATGAAAATCTATGGCATTGCCTTGGAACACATGAAGTATCTGCTGATACGAAGTACGAAGATAGGCGAAGGTGATGTGCAGTTCAAGGTATAACCGCATTCCAAGAGTTAATCTAATTTCTTTTTGTACTCTATTATAATTATAGTACTATAGTAGATGTATATATAATGTAGTTCAATAGTAGAAAATAAGCTCACTGTGAGTACTTTCAAGTTGTAAGTATAATAGTGGAACTATATCGAGGTTTTCCTAATGTTCATACAAGTTCTTATTTTTTTGCTGATGTTGTTTTTCTTCCATATTCGTGAAGCATCCAGATATGTCCCGAACCATGATCATGTAACTTTTGAAATTTCAACCAGACCGTCGGTTCTAATTCAACACTTCTGTATTATATTTATACAAGAATATTTAAATGCACAAGACTCGGTCTTTCAAACCAGACAATAAAATTCAGTAACAATGTGAATTGAGAATGGTAAAAATGACGCACCTTGAATTAAATGGTAATATAAACTATAGAAAATGAGTTAGTACATCGTCTATAAAATAGCTCTTACAAAATGAGTTTGTATATAGTTTTCTGGACGCCCGCTGATGATAAAAAAAAAAAAAAAAAACACAAAAAGATTACTATTCACTCCTTAATAGCCTGGGAAAATTGGTGGTGGTGGGGATGCGTATTGGAAGCCTAAGTTCGGGGGGAGTACAAAGTCTGGGAAGGGTGGTGGTAATGATTGCACTGGAGGTGGGGGAGAGTAGACAGGTGGGGGTGGCGATTGCTGAGGTGGAGGTGAGAGTTTAGGTGCTGGTGGTGGAGGAGAGTTGACAGGCGGTGGCGGGGAGTGCACTGGAGGTGGAGGAGGTGAGA
>CAIGRT010094137.1:0-34698 GCA_903798405.1 Fraxinus platypoda | reverse complement strand
AGATGTCAATCGAGCTGAGCGGTTCGTCGGCTCGGCAGCTCAGCTCGTTAAAAGGCGAGGGCTCGTAAAAAAACATTTAAAAAATAAAAAAAAAACTAAGAAAAACTTTAAAAAATATATAAAAATTGACGAGCCACGAGCCGAGCCGAGCCGGCTCGGCTCGTGAGCTCGTGGCTCATTTCTCCTCGTTTCTCCACACGCCACGAGCCCGAGCCGAGCTCGTGGCTTAAAGGGCTGAGCCGACCCATTGACATCCCTAGATGGTATTGTTTTTCTTCAAGAAAAACAGCTCAATATTCACTCTTTTAATCAACGTTTTTTCATGAACACAACAAGATATATTTTTCTAGAATAATATTAAATTTTATGCATCTTCATGAACTAGAAATATTGTATGTACAATTTGTACTTCTTCTTGAGCAATATAATATACTTTCAACCATTGGTATGGGTGAACTTCTGTTTCTTCGGACCCAACAAAATAATATTTTTCTTGATTATTGATACGTGACAATGTTACAATATTCTTTCATGATATTGATTTAAATTGATGCCTTTTCAAAATTAATAATAAAATATTCATCTAAAATATTGGTATGAAATAATAAATTACATTCAAGTACATATATATATCTATAATTAATTTGTGTAGTCAAAATAACATCTATCGCTTTGTTACGCAATTCAAAATTAAAAGCATACTAACATTTTCTTTGAATGGAAAAGAAGATCGTATGAATAATTGATTAAAGTTTTACATCTTTCTTTGAACGGAAGAGAATTTTTTTTTTCCTACCTCAACTGATAAAAGATTCGTGCGGATAACGTGTTATAAACTAAAAGAAAAATAGAAGAAAATAAAGAAATCAATAGAGTTATATGTATTTTATTGAAAACCAAAATCTTATATTTATAGGTAAAAATTAGGGTTGCATGGGTACGATAATCATTCAGTAATTAACACTTAATTTATAATTTTTTGTATACTTAATACGTAATTTTTGTATAAATTACGTGTCAATATCCAAAAATGAAAATTCTTGCACAGCCTTTACTTGATTTTTCACGTCAACAAAAATAATTTATTTTGGAGTCAAATTTGGCATATGACTGATTTATTGCTTACAAAAATAATTTAGAATAGATGCCTTGAAAAATGAAGCACTCAAACCCACCTATTGGCTAATGTCCTTTAGTCCAGACCCCTTCCCAATGTATCCATTAACGGACACAAATATTACAGATGGGCTGATTGGGTCCCCAATCCATTGAAAATATAAGTAAGTCCCAACCTAATATTGTGACAACCTCAATCCCCAACCTTCCATTTTTATAACATTTGGGTCCCATATATATTATCGAACCTCAAATTTTTGCAAAACAAATAAAAATAAAGGAATTTAAAACCCACTCAATCTCCATCTCGAGTGTTACCAAAATAAAAAGATAGGGACTAGAACAACCAAAATAATAGGTTCAGGACCTACATACCAACTTTTGAATAGGTTAGGAACCCCACTGTAATTTTTCTTAATTTATTTTAGCTCATACTTGTCTCCCATTCTTTCAAATTTATTTTTTTCTATATACTAATTTTGAATCACACAATAAAATATTTTATATGTAAACTCAAATATTTTTTCTATTTTTTAATCACATATTCTTCAAAAATTATATTCAAAACAATATTTTTTTTTTTCAAAAATGGCCACAAAATAGGGGCTTAAGGTCAAATCTTGTACTTCTAACAAAAAGTGATTAGAAAGAAGTCCATTAAAAAGTGCGGTTGCTCGAGAATTAATTGTTCCAATGGTCACTGAACTTATGTCTATGTTTTCAATTGTTCACTGAAATTTAAAATGTTGAGTTTTGACCATTGAACTTTGGAAAACGTTGGACGTTACTCATTGGTATAACTTCCGTCTAAAATTTCTAACGGAATTGGTGACGTGACTGACGGAATGCACACATAGCGTTATGTCACGCCATTAAACTTTGAGATAGTCGAATTTTGACCACTAAATTTTGGAAAACGTCCTTGGTTGCTCACTAAATTTTGAAAAACGTGTTCTATTACTCATTCAATTTTGAGGTGGTCGAATTTTAGCTACTAAACTTTGAGATGGTCAAATTTTGGCCACTAAACTTTGAAAAATGTATATTATTACTCACAATAAATTTGGATTTAATTCAAATTCATTGTTAAATTTTGGATTAAAATTTGAATTTAATTTAATTTTAACTATTATGTATTTCGTTGTAAATTCAAATATTAAAATTCAGTTTTAATTTAATTTTAATAACAAATTTATTGTATATTTCGTTGTAAAAATTCAAATGTTATTATAAACAATGCTTGTGAAGCTATGCAAAGGAAGTGACTATTATAGGGGCTTAGTTTAATTCTAGCCCCTGTCTGGGAGGCATTCTCGCCCCCATTATAATAAAAATTTCAACTGTTGGCTCTGCAATGTATCCCTTGGTCACTGTCAGTATTGGCAGTTTTCAGTGACCAATTGAATTAATTGGCATGTAAAATGACGTAGTTGCCCCTCAATGTTTTTATACTCAGAGTGTGTTTGGTAGGGATTTTTAGGGGAAGAATTGATTTTTGAATAGTGATATGATGGAAAATGCGTGGTTGAAAAAGAAGAAAAAAATATTGATGTGATGGAAAATATTATTTTATTGAAGAATGCGTGGTTGAAAATGAGAATTGATTTACTATAGAAAATGAGAATCTGTACCAAACAGGTTCTCACACGAAAATGAAGGATATAAATAGTAATTGACAAAATCAAATCACATAAAAATAGTCAAATGTTGTGGGCGTCCTTTTTTTTTTTGGCAAAAAGTGGGCCCATTTCAACGGTAAAAAAATTAATTTATTGGGCAAAAAATGACGATCAAACATGCGGCTAATAAGAAATTTATTGTATATTTCGCTGTAAAATTCAAATATTATGATAGACAACGCTTGCAAATCTATGCAAAAGGAAGTGACTACTAATTATAATGAAATTACAATAAATTTGTTATTAAAATTAAATTAAATTTTACTTTTAATATTTAAATTTTACAACGAAATACACAATATGCCCCTATTTGGTTGGGATTAAAAATCATATTTTTAGCAGATTTTGATAAAAGTTGATGAAATGTGTTGTTGAAAAGTTATGTGTTTCATAAATATGAGATTAAATTTAATTATTGACTTTGAGTTTGATAAAAAATTTGATTTTAATTCCTACCAAATATGAACTAAATTTGTTGTTAGAATTAAAATAAATTCAAATTTTAATCCAAAACTTAACAACGAATTTTAAGTAAATCCAAATTTATTGTGAATAATAGAAGACGTTTTTCAAAATTTAGTAGTCAAAATTTGGTCATTTCAAAGTTTAGTGAGTAATAGAAGACGTTTTTTCACAGTTTAATGAGCAATCAAAAGTTTTTTTTTTAAAGTTTAGCAGCCAAAATTAGACCATCTCAAAGTTTAGCAACCAAAGTTTGACCACCTTAAAATTTAGTAAGCAGTAGAAAATGTTTTTCAAAGTTTAGCGAGTAATCAGAGACATTTTCTAAAATTTAGTAATTAAAATTCGACCATCTCAAATTTTAACGGTATGACTAGATGCCACGTGTATATTTCGGCTACATCATCAATTTCGTTAGAGATTTTAAACGAAGAATTAAGTCATGTTGCCAGAAAGAATTTGACATCTTGGATGACCTATTCTCACATGTGCATGGGCCCGCATGGGACCCACGTGAATATAAAATGCAAAAAAATCCCCCTGCCCACCCCAAACTGTGAGAGTATGTCACGGTGTCAAATTCTTCCTTGCACCCGATTGTTCGTTGCTCGGCCTATTTGAACACCACATCCACCTCCTTGTCTCTTTGCAGTCTGGCGTTTTCTTCTAAAATTCAAGTAAATAATTCAACAACTTTTCTCCATTCGGCTCGTGTATGAACTATATATAGCATAACAATAAGAATAAACGGTAGAGGAAATTTGTGGATTTCATAAAAATGGAGGCGGCGGTGGCTAATGGGCCAAAGAAACAAGAGAAAACTGCCGGCGGAATCGATGGGCCGACCAATCCAATGGTCACACCCTTGCTCACGGATCTCTATCAGTTTACCATGGCCTATGCTTACTGGAAAGCTGGCAAGCACACTGAACGTGCCGTGTAATTCTTTCAATAACTTACCTGTTAATCGATTCATGTCGTTTATTGATTTTTAAGTTTGTAATTGTTGTGTTGATTGGTTGGAACTTTGGAATTACGTGCTGATTTGTTTATATTCATTTTTCCTGGTAATGATTTTATACTAATTTTTGATATTCGAAATGAACTGCCAAATTTTTGGATGATCAGTTTAACCATATGATGTTGGTGAATTCCGGAAAAGAAACGGTTGCCTTGTTGAGTCAGTCTGAGAGAAAGGTTTGAGTACTTTAATCATTTCCTGGTAAATTGGGCATACTTACCACTAAAACGATGTACTTGTACATGTTTTTAACTTTGATTATTTGTTTCATGATAGCTAGTTTCATATAATTGTAGTTTAAAAATTCATTTTTCTGTAAATACTTAAGAGCATTAGGCTTAATGTTCTTTTAACTAACTTGTTCAATTGCTTCCGTGATTATTTATAAAAAATTGAATTCCACTAATTGGGTCTGTTTTTGTAACCAAAGTTGAGTAAAGTTCTCTTTCTTAGGTTCAAATTTGTAAAGGCATTTCATCATGGTATAAAACTTACTCTCACATCTTGGAAAGTTAGCTAGGCTTAGCTGTGAAAGTAGTTCACAGTTGAAGATAGTCATCTTCTTTTCAATCGAAGAGTTTTTCCTATATCAAGATTACAAATACCTTTTAAGGAGAGAAAAGAAAAGGATTGTATTTGGATAAGTTGTGAACAATTTGATTCACCCCCGTAAAATTGTGAGCACGACGAGTACTAACTGATATTTCTTAAAAGAGTTTCTCATAAAATTATAGCTGTACTTTTGTCTCACTTAGGTTTCAGATCCAGACAAAAAAGAAAGCCTGATTTTCATTTTTGTAGCCCATCACTGGCTTCAAAATTTTCAGTTTAGGATAGCGTGATTGTATATGTCTTCAAGTGTTCTTTTTTTGTTGTTTTGGAGATTTAGTGCATTGTTTTTTAATAGTAATGATATTTAGTGCCACTGATATTTACCACCAGTCTATGTGGCAACTGCATGACATTAAAAGATAGATTCACTTAAATGCAATGTCACATGATTCATTTAATTGAACTTGTGGTTATTTACAGTGGTGCTCTAGCACCACTGGTTCTAGATATAATTATTCGTTTTTTATGGGATGGGGATCGGAATCAAGGGCCTTAAGGTTATATAATCGAGTCTTTGACATTTCTCTCTGGACCTTGGGACAACATCGGAAGGTGCTTTGTTCTGCTTGTAGTTTACAACTTTCCAGTGAACTTATTCTATTTGCAGCTTATGGTCATTTATTCTCTGTAAAGCATTTTACGCGATTTACAAGATACTATTTAACTACTCGCCCTATACGATTGCAGTTTATCTAATTATATTACTTTGGCGTTAAGGAAATGTTAAGCACAAAAATTTTTTTTCCACAAAAGTGATCGTGTAGTGTTATATGTTCCAACACATTCTTCTCAATGACAATTTATTGGCTTTCAGGTTTGATTTGTATTTCCGAAAGAACCCCTTTGGTGGTGAATTCGCAGTTTTTGCTGGTCTTGAAGAGTGCATAAAATTAATTGCTAACTTTAGATTTACAGAGGATGAGATTGCTTTCATCAAAGCATCCTTGCCTCCGACATGTGAGGTATAATTTCAGTTAATATTACTGTTGTAGCATGCTATTAAGTTCATTATTGCCAGCGATGGTTACTGATAATACTTGATAATTAGTAAGCTCGAGCAAGTTCGTAGTAGGAAAATGCTCTGAATGCCATGTTGATCCATTATTGGAAATGAAGTTTCTTTTGATCATCATTTTTAGGTAAACTGTATCTGATGACAGTCCATCAGACTGCTGATATAATGGTTTTGTTTGCAAATAAATAGCCAGTTTGGTGGTGGAGTGAATGCAAAATTGTGTATAGAAGCTTACTCGTAAAATAATGTCAAGATGTGCTTCTAAATGTTGTATTCTTAAGGCAATATATTAAGCAGTGACTCAATACGAGGCAAGAATATTTATTTTCCTGAAAGGTTATAAGTTTCAACACTGCAGCATATAATACAGTAGACAAAGAATGCTTGATCACTTTTTTTCTTGTTTAATTTCATATAACCAAATTTTGTATTGACTGGTTGATCTTAATTTTTTTACTGAAGTCATGCGTCATTAACTTAAGATCAAAATGTAGTTTCTAGCTTATCATTTTTCCAGTCAGACTTCCAGTTCTATTTGGTTTAGTTGTTTTGATTAATTTAATCAGGACACTTATATAATTTATTTTTTAAAAGCTGCATAACCTATTTGATTAACATAAATCAATTAGTTCATAATTGAATAATCCAGAAAATCGATTATTGTTTCAAACAGGTAAAATTGTTCCTGGCACTAGAAAAGTGATTAGAAGTCAAAATTTAATTTTCTAAGTGATATTCAATTGTCAACCATATTATAAAAAGTAAAATGGTGTCTTGGTCTCTTCTACTTTGCTAGGAATAAATTCATGCTGATATTATAACAAGCAAAACTTGAGGTAGTGCCAATACTTGTGTTCTTGCTGGTGCCATTCGTAAATTGCATTTTTCACACATGCTATTTCCTATCTATGCTTTTATGTAATGCATGAGTTTGCTAACTGTAATTGGTAAACATTAGGATGGATTCTATGACTATCTTCGAGGAACAGATTGTTCTGATGTGGAGATACATGCTATATCTGAAGGATTTGTTGTATTTCCAAAGATACCATTGATGAGGATCGAAGGGCCAATAGCTGTGAGTACCTTTAGACATTTTCCTTTTTATGATTATATTTGGGGAACATGTTGTCAATATAATTGGTTTCTCTGCCTTTTCTCATTATTGGTTTTAATTTTTATAACTAATGGATGTACTTGTCTTGTAAGGTGGTTCAACTGCTTGAAACCCCACTTATAAATCTGATAAATTATGCATCATTGGTTGCTACAAATGCTGCGAGGCATCGTTTTGTTGCTGGGAAGTCTAAACTTCTTCTTGAATTTGGGCTACGACGAGCACAGGTCCTATAACTATTAACTTCTTGTTGTCTTTTTCATTTTTCGTTTTCTTTTTAAAATTTTGCTCATCTTTGTTATGTAGTATTCAAACATTTTTTGCCCCATATTCTTGTAGGGCCCTGATGGTGGTATAGGGGCATCAAAGTACTGCTACATGGGTGGATTTGACGCAACAAGGTTATTTTCTTAGTAAAATGTAGTTTCTAAGTCTAATATTTCCACTTATGGGCATCGCTTGATAGTTTTATCAAGCTATTTAGAGCTTCTTGTGGACAACTTACTGTATCCATAGCCATTGAACCTAGTCAGCAGATCAACTTGATTAGGGGGTTGTTAGTGGTTGGTTCACCTGTTATCAACTTGGGTCAACTGGTCAAACTGTTGGGTCATTCAAATTTACATAATAACAATACATTTTAAATAGGTATGGACCCATATATTGGTTTCAGCAGCTTCCTCTCAATGCTTCATGGATAAGTAATACTGATCATAAATGATACCAATACATTCGTGAATAATGTGTTTATTAATATTGGATTAATATCATCTTCAGTGAGATCCTACAGTTTTGAATGTGAAAAATAAAACATGAATCTACACAGATTTCATTGTTTCGTAACTATTGGATAATAAGCAAAGTTAGTCATGTCAATCTCATAACGACCCCTTTAGTAACACAAATTCGATATACAAATAGCATCTATTGGTTTGGGCTAAAAGGGTTCATGTCAAAGAACTTGTTAACTTATTCTATAAATGACATTTATGGGTCTGACTGGGTCCTGGTTAACAAATAAATTAATCTGTCATGTTGACATTCTGATTGACTCACTTTTTAACTCATTAAGCCATGACATTTATGTCAGTTCATATCGTGAATAAGTCAACCTACACGAGTAATGGGTTAAACATGTAGCAAATTGTGATTTGTCGATCCACTTATTAGCATGTAGCATTGGTGCTTTGCTATTCAGTTTCTCAAGCAGGTCATGTTCACGTCTTACTCAACCAACCTGCTACACTTTAAAACCCAACAAGAACCTGATATGAAGTGCTAATTGCAATCATAAGCAAAGGTTTAGTGATAATATAAAATTAAGGTTCTCGCATTCAAGTTTTTGAAGTTTCATAAATTTTATTCATAGGATTTCAGTGAACTTTCAGATGTCACTTCTATTTATATTTTTCTTCTATCTTGTTATGTATCAGTAGATGTTATAGGAATCTAGTTAAATACTTTTCAATAAAACTATTGCTGTTTGAAAATACTACATAAATAAATATTACTGGTTTCCGAGAATACCGGAGTACATTTCCATTTTAGGTAACCATTTTTGTTCTTAAGACATGGACTTGAAGAAATCTCATAATTTGTAGAATAACATGGAAGACAGAAATGTATAAAGTAAACTTGAATCATAAATCCAAAACTATGGCATAGCCTAGTTGGAAACTGCATAGTAATATTTTGCATTAGCCGATACGTCATGGGTTCAAAACTTGCATCATTTATTTTCGACACAACTTGGTCTGGCCAGTCCTCCAAACACTTGCAACGTGGATGTTCAGGTGACTGGGTTCTCTCTTGGTTGCTTCACTGTCCAATCAAATGAGAAAAGCCCCTGGTTATAAAAATTCTGATCACACCAGAGCCCGTTTTATATTTTTTCCCCGTTGATCATAACGAGTCACTCTCATTTGTGCTGATAGCAATGTCGCTGCTGGGAAATTATTTGGAATCCCACTCCGCGGAACACATTCGCATGCCTTTGTCAGCTCATTTATGGTAGGTACTGCTGTTCACATGGTCATATTTACATTCAATTTTTTTTCCACTAAGTAATCAATTCTTGTGAGCGTGTCATTCTGATGAAGCAGTGCATTTTCTTTATTAGAGCTTATTTGGGAGAGATTTTCCCCAAAGCCATTTTCAACCACACATTCTGTATCGATTGAATATGCAGCCACGGAACTGCTAAATCCCTCGTGAGACTCCAGTTCCGGTCAATCGTGTCAGCCTTCATCACCGCTGCTTTGGCGTCCCGACTGAACGAATGCGACCCATAACTTTTCCTTATTTTTAACCACAAATTCTCCAAAAAATTATTTTTCCTTTCATAAAATCTCTCCTAAACAAGCTCTTAATCAAGAATTGTTTACTTACCGAAGCACTGTTACATTGCATATATAAGTTCTTTATTTTTATAATGACATTCATTATAAGGAAATGCCATTCTATTTCTGCATCAGTTTCTTGGGTGAGAAAGAGTCTGAGTTCTTTATTTATCTAGAGACTGCTATCTGGTTGAATATGTTTCAAACCTATTCTGCTTCATCTGGGCATTTTACTTGAAGTTCCATCTGCACTTCGAATGAATTATAGGGTTAGTCGGTGTTTACTAGCTGTTCTGCAATTGATAATAATTTGTCAGTGAGTTTCTTATGTTTTCCAAGTACATTTTACACACCCTCGCATTTTGGTAGCAAAAGCAGGACGTAGTGAGCAAGCAGGCTTTTGCATGGCATCTAGTGTCAATGTTTTATATACTAATTTTCCATTTCCCCTTTCTCTATTTTTATGTTCATTCATTCCTGGTTTTGTCCATTATCTTAATTGATCCTGCAATTGGCAGAGTCCAGATGAGATCATTGACAAGTCGCTTCAAAGTTGTGATGGCTCAAATGCTTGTGAGGATTTTGTTAGTTCGGTGCAGACATGGTTAAGCAAATTAAAGGTGTTGTCAGTTTCACCCTCACCTTTACTGCTTTGCTATATGTTTTATCTTCGACACACCGATAATTTTATCGACTTTTCTCATCATGTTTTGCCTCTGTATGCTCTACTAGTTGGTGAAATTGATACCTAGTAAATTTACTATCCCTAATGTGTCAAAGTTTGAATTCATTTTTTTTCAGTTTGCAATTTCCAGTTACCATTTCCCTTTTCAATTTTTACTTCTGCTTTGGCTAGACCTTCAATTTGCATTTCCCATTTCTTCCTTGATAAGTATCCATCTTAACACTTCATATGATTAAAAGAATATTGTGGAAGTTGTGGATCTTGGTCCTTTGGTCAGTAAATGTAACCATTTCTTACCTAAAAATCTCATTTCAGTGGCTTTCATTGGAGTCAGGCAATTCAAATTTAGTCATTTACTTAATACGATGGTGTGAAAGTGCACATATTGTTGTATTGATTAATAGTCAAAATATTTCTTGTCCTCGTTGCTGCTTGCAGTATTGATTACACATTGTTGTATTGATTAATAGTCAAAATATTTCTTGTCCTCGTTGCCGCTTGCCGTATTGATTACTATGTCAGAGTTCTCCTTAGCTCCATTAGTGCCATATTAAATTTTATAACATTTCAACTAGGAAGTACATATAAATAAAAATTATTTCTATCTATTTGCAAATATTAATATGGAGAATATAAATTAATATTTTCAATTTTTTTTTTGATTTATTAAAACTTTCGATAACCAATGAGAGATCTGAAAGAAATAAAATCCCTACATTTAATATATTCAATAAGGCAAGCTTTCTATTACTTTTCCAATTTTAAATCCCCACTCCAATTTCTTTATTTGGGCGGCGCAATGAGGAAAAATTTCGGAGGTTAGGCCTTTTTTCATCAGAGGAGCAAAGTTTAAGTTGCAAAATATTTTTGAAACAACGTAATAGTAATAAAAATATTTTAATACATTACTACAATCATTGCCTATGCTTTTTTATACTTTGAAAATGCTATATAATATTATTGTTATTAATATTGTCAAATATATATCCTCAATATACACGATGAATCTATTATTCAACCATTGATCTCTCACTTCTTTTATCTTGAACACTCATTTCATTAATATTTTTCTCTTCACTAGAAAGTGGAGATTTTTGTTTAAAATCTCTTCATAACTGTTTACCATCGAATTCAACAAATGCTTATATTTCAAAAACTCCGATGAATTATCCCAATTAACAATTCCAACCATAAAAACACAATCATTTCCAATAGGCAAAGTCCCAATATTCCATCAAAACACAATATATAATATACTACATTATTTCATCAATCAATTTCCAATGAACACAATATTCCAACAACAAATTCCATAATACCACAATAGTCAATAATCAATTGGTGAGGATTGGGAAATCATTTGATGATTTGGGCCTTTGGGGGGAAAAGTCATGCAGTTACAGTACGATAAAAGAGGGTAAGTATGAAAATTAAATTTTGGGAAAATAAAAATAAAAATTTGTCGGGTCAGTGACCCAACATGATCCCATGTGGCTCCACCACTGGTTAAATGGCCCTGAATAACTTCTATAAAGTTGATACCCTCAGGTCAACATTTTATCTCGCTAGCTATTGTAATATTTCAATTTGATAATGACTCTTTCCCTCAATAGGATTAGTCAATTTATTTCCATAAGTTGATATTTGTCTCCTGCTCGATGTATATTTTATATTATTCCTAAGATTTACTTGAATGGCTTTCCCTGTACAGCTGTAAATTAGGCCAGGTTTCTGGTTACTTTTCTTTATATACTGTACAAATTTTCTGAGTAATACAACAAAGAATACTTTCCAATTGCTTCAATTTTCTGCAATAGATGGGAGCCTATAATATGACTATAAGACATCACCATTAGGTAAAATGACATTTAGAACATTTAATCTTCTACTTCATATAGTTTATTCACTTGAACATTTATTAACTCTTGTTAAAACTGCAAACACAGTCTTCACGTCTTCTCTAAGGATTCACCTTCAGAAGGTGAACACATCCAGAGAAGTTGCACCTCCAAATTTTGAAGAATCAAAAAGACTCGATGCCTATGATATTGTTTGCAATTTATACTGTACTTGTAGTTTCATATGGACTCTGATTTGAGTTCTCGTGAGCAGAAATCAATTCCAAGTAAATGCATGCACATAGAAGACATGTTTGTTTATTGATTCTTTTTGACAATTATCCACATTATAGGAGTGGACTTCTTTCGTACTTTTATCATATTCCATTTGAAAATTCTACCCTATCCACTGCTATAACGTGCATGTAACTTCACATATTTTATCTTGGTAATGTTATATGATATCAGAAGATGTTCTTGTCATTTTGTGATATATGCATGTGTGTATCTGTATATAAATATTTTAACTTATTGGGGAATCTAAATATGCATATATCTAATAGTGGCTCATTAAATTTTTGCACTCTGTTTCAGCGGTCACATTTATTAGGTGGAATATTTGGAGAAACGAATCAAAGTGAGTTAGCTGCTTTCATCTCATATGCACTTGCCTTTCCGAATGCCTTTTTGGCCCTTGTAGACACATATGATGTAAGTAAAACTTTCTAATAGTTCATTCAACTTTGTCATAGCTCATTTGATTTTTCTGTCTAGCATAGAACACTTCATTTTGCCTATTGGAACTGTGTA
The DNA here is from genome assembly GCA_903798405.1 of Fraxinus platypoda. Lineage (NCBI taxonomy): Eukaryota > Viridiplantae > Streptophyta > Magnoliopsida > Lamiales > Oleaceae > Fraxinus > Fraxinus platypoda. The sequence goes on along the minus strand of CAIGRT010094137.1, from coordinate 22,004 downwards.
TTTACAGCCCTGTGATTGAACTTTTTGATATTATCTGTAACAAAATGGTTCACCAATAGGCACATCTTTTTAATGCTTCCAAGTATTGAAAAGACTTGTCAACGGGAGAGTAAGCTATTGAAATGAGAATTACAATCACTCATCTATAGTGGTTCTATAAATGTTTGAGAACGTTGGAGTTAGTTCTTGAAACTATGTTTACTAATTAGTTGAGAACTTTGGAAGTAGTTAGAATATTGTAGACTGATTAGCTCAATAATTTTCTTGGCGGTCTTTTCATTATTAGTGATTCTTTTATTGAACATGTTTGAAATCTTGTTACTCGTTCATTTTAATTTTACCACGATATCTGTTTGACTCTCGATTCTTTTTTTAGGAGCAATTATGCCAACCTTGTATTTTTTTGTCCTTTAGAAAATAAAGTTCATCTTGCTAGATAAAGCATTACATGTTTGAAACTGACATTTATACATTGTGAACCCACGTGAATATCTTTATTTTGGTTAACTATACATCTGTTTGAGCCCCATTTTTCTTGGAAATAGATTTTGTAACAGTGAATTTTTTGGAGAATGTATAGTTGAAAGGTAGAAAAAAGTTTTGGGTTTATGTATAAAATTATTTTATTGGAAAATTGTGTGGTTGAAAATGAGTTTAGGGAAAAATGAGTTTTTTGACAATGAGGCTCCAATAGAGGCTATGTATATCCAATGCATTGATAGCCAGATGTTTCATAGGCTTTGTACAATTCCATGCATCATGCAAATGTCGCTTACTGTTTACTTTCAGTGCAATTTTTGCTTCATTCTGGTCTTTGTATTATCATTTATGTGGTTTTGTTAATACTCTTAACAGGTCATGAGAAGTGGCATTCCTAATTTTTGTGCAGTTGCTCTGGCTCTAAATGATTTTGGGTACGCTCTAGAGACTTGTTCCTTCACTGGTGTTCGCGTGGTGGAGATGATCTTATCTATGTTAAAAGTGGGAATTTTTTTTTTTTTTTTTTTTGTGAAGATAACCTATCTCCACCTTATTAAGTATTGACCCTGTCCGTAGACTCAGAAAATATAGTAATATTTTTGGGGCCGTTAGTCGTTCTCAAATATTCTCCTCTCTCACTCCACTAGGTTTCTCAAAAACTAGAATTGCACGAATGCTCCTGACAACCCAAGAAGCACAGAACTCTCTCTTTCTGATCCACATGCAAAGCTCATCTGCTTTTCCTCCTCATTCTTGTCCTTTTCATTTTGCCTTTGACGTATTCAATTCATATGCACTGCTGGATTATGTGTTGATAAGGTTCTATCTATATTCATTCTATTTCTTAGATTGAGAGATGATCTGAAATTGAGATGGGGACGGACGAATGCTGAACCAACAGAACTCAATTAAGATTTATAACATCATTCTGTGGGATGAGTTCACTGTTAGCGAACGGTACAAAGTATTAAAGACACAATCTAACCACATATATGTGGCCCTTATGTAAGAGCATAGGCTTTTAGAATGAGCTGGTTAACATGGAATCAGAGCTGGACAGTAGACCTGAGTTCGATTCTGGGCACCACTCAATAAAATTGTGCACATGGTAAGCCTTTGATGTGAAAAAATGAGCCCGGTCTACTCTTGGGGGGCCGTGTTGAAGACACATTTTAAATACATTAATGTGGCCCTTGCCTAAGGGCTTAAGCTTTTAGATAAGTTGGTTAAAAAGTTTTGTAACAACTTTTCAGCGATATAAAGCCAAATCTTTCATTGTTTTCATTAATACAATCATCCATGGCCTCTCCCAATTTTCCTTTTAACTCATGTAATGGAAACCTGAATAAATGCCATCTATTTTTTTGAAGAATTCTAAGACAGTAGGACCCTGGGAGTTGTGAAAATTGGCTAAACGACCTTGAACCTTTTAATGGAACTGACAAGGGGAAAAATTAAAGAATGGAAATCATGAATCAGGTTTGGAAATGCCTGCTTTATTAATAAATTTATACACAAGGTGTGTACAAAGGAAAGGGATAATCTTTCAATATTTCTCCTCCTTTCCTAACAAAGTACATGCCCCAGATTTTATGGGTGCATATAGATGTAGAAGTTTATTGAAAGGGTTCAGCGTTATCCTTATCAATAATTAAGATAGTATGGAAGACGGGTGATAAGGCATGAATGCATCTTAGTTTTCCCAATCGCAACTTCTGATATCTGGTGTGAAGGGGCTTATGGTCAAGTTGAAGCTTTAGCAACTCGAAGGAGCTCAAGGTAGAACTGCAAGAGTGATTTTAAAATGTGGAATGACAATGTAATAATTGAACAGACCTTGTGATCTTGAAAACTATTGAATAGTCATTGTGGCAAGGAATAACTCCAGATTTTTTACTGAGTTGAAGTGTATTCTGGCTTAATTCTTCTTCTCCTTAGATTTGCTATTAGGAACATCTCTAAGTGGGTTGTATCTTTTGAGTTGTCGTTATTGGATTTTTTTTTTTCATGCTGTTGGAGTTTACCTTTTGAGTAAGCTGTCTGTTAGCAAGCCACCTAGCTTCATCCCTAATGCCTGAAACTTAACCTGAACCCTCATAACTAGTCTGGATAATCATATTTTCACATATTGCCATCTGTTTCACTTCCACAGATATCAGTTTAAATTTGTTTGTTTTACTTTTTGATATCTTTTCTAAATATATTCTTATTCAGGTACAAAGCAGTAGGTATTAGATTAGACTCTGGTGATCTTGCCTATCTTTCATGCGAGACCCGAAAATTCTTTCAGGCTATTGAGAAGGAATTCAAAGTGCCTGACTTTGGGAACTTGAACATCACAGCTAGTAATGACCTCAATGAAGAAACAATAGATGCTTTAAACAAACAGGTAAAGGCATTGAATAGTAATTTTCAAGAGGGTTGTGATATTTCCACTGTTAACTCTTTTGTTGGACAAGTGAAAATGTGCTATCTCTATAAACTTGTCTTCTGGTAGCGGAACTACATACCATTTTCCCCCGTTATCTTTTACTAGTTTTATTAAAGTATATATAGCATTACCACCGAAGTGAATTGCTTGCCATTACCCAACAAAAATGATCATAGATATTCAATTTGTTGAAAATATACCCATTAATATATTTGCTCTTCATCATTTTTGGGTTTCTTTTGATTTACCAAAAAAAGAGTGAAACTTTGTATACAGAATTAGCATTTTTAGAATCTTATATTAAATATGTAGAGCTTCTTTCATTGACTTTGTATTTCCGAAGTTGAAGTTGTCCAGTAACTCAAACAAAGTACTGTATTTATTTTAGTTTGTGGGGAGACTTTACTAACCTTACTTCTCACGGGTAATTTGATGTGGCTACCATCTGCTGTAACCTATATGGCCATTAACAACTAAAAGGAAATACCAATTGGTGACATGAATACATGCACTTACATATATCAGGTCCAATTTTTTTGCCTTATCCTTTCTTGTCAAATCTTTTTTCTATATGTAGTCTGTTATATGCACCAGTAATTCTTCATTCATGGTTGTGAGTACTATAATTCAGGGATCAAATCTAAGCCAACTTAGAAGAAGTATTTTCCACGAGTTTATTCTTCTACATTGGGAAGATTGATAAATCTTCTTTACATGATTCATACTGATTTTTCATTTCCAATTTCCTACTCATGTTCACTATGCTTCTCTGGATTCATGTATCTCTTCTTCTGGGCCCCAGGGTCATGAAGTTGATGCATTTGGAATTGGAACTCATTTGGTTACATGCTATGCTCAACCTGCTCTTGGTGTTGTTTTTAAGTTAGTCGAGATAAATAATCAGCCTCGCATCAAACTGTCCGAAGATGTTTCAAAGGTTCGTCAATCCACGCGACATCTTAACATTAGAATTGCATTTTAGTTCAAATGCTGAGGTTTGCTCTGATTTCAGGTCTCTATTCCATGTAAAAAAAGGTGTTATAGATTATATGGAAAGGAAGGTTACCCTCTTGTAGACATAATGACAGGAGAAAATGAACCACCTCCAAAGGTATTCTTTTAATCTCTCTGAATTTCATTAACCAGGGATGCTCCGTTGAATTCTATGATACTCTTATTCTAAAATGTAGTCAATGATGAAATTGAGTTATTAGTTCTGAAGAATTTTAGGGAATGGAATCCTCTATAAAAGCGAGTCCGATTGTTGAATAATTTGATAAGTTGAATATCTTCATTTGACTTGGCACGAATTTTTAGGCAACAAGTGTCATGTATATTTTCTTCAATTTTCTAATTTTGTTCTATGATATTTCATATAAAGCTAGGATTCAAGGATATGGAGCCAGGAGTCCTAGTTCTTTGGTTTTTGAAGTAAAATAAATATACAAACTTATGATAAAACAGTTACACTCACTCACACACACACATTCATACATACATACATACATACATACATACATACATACATACATGCATGCATACTGGCATATTATTCTCCAAATAGCAAGCAACATATCAACTCTGCACCTTGCTGCTGTACTTTAATGCATGGGATTTATTGGAATTAAGTTAGATTTGGCAATTTGTAGAAGACATCAGAAAGGAAGTAGGTCATGGCATCTTAATCTTTTCAATATCCTATTAAAGAAGGACAAGAACAAGAAAGCTCAAATCATTTGTTGAGCCACCTCATCTAAAAGCTTGAGTTGTTAAAGAGTGGACAAATTTGTTCATTATAATTATATCTTCAACACTCCCCTTCACTTGTATGCCATATTCATTTTTCATCAAAGACATGTCACATGAAATATTCATAATCGGGTGATAATGAAATTTGAATTCATGATTCTTTTTTGACAAATACCATGTTGGGCCGGCTTACCTTATTCAAAAGCTCAAGCTGTTACAAAGAGGACAAACATGTTATCAATGTTACCAAAATGACCCGGACCGGCTGGTTCGACCTTTTAAACCAGGAACCAGCCCCTAAACCGGGTCGGTAAGCCAGCAAAAACCGCATATTGAAAAACTGTCAAATCGGCAGGTTAACCGTAAACTGGTAAAATGGGTACTGTTTTTAGGGGCGAATTTTTACAATTAAAAAGAAATACGGAATGAATTTTTAAAACAAATGCACACACCCACAGCTTTGTCCCCTCGCACTGCTTAATAAGCAGTTATTCTCCACACAAAGCATCCCTTTTATAATCCTTCTCTCTCTCTCTCATCCATATCATCAAGTTTCCATATGGAACTGAGAACCATTTCTCACTTTAGATACCATTTCTCCCTACTGTATTTTTGGTTTGTTGACTTTCTCTCACATTAACACATAATATATTCTCATATTGGAAAATGTTGATTGTTTTAATCTTTTATAGTTACAGCTATCTGCTTATTATTTATTTATTTTTAACTACTGGTTCGACCTCGGTTGACCTTTTCACTTTTCCAGATCGATGCTCGGTCCGGTTTTGAAAACATTTCATTTTATGCATCTATTATTATATCTTCAATGTCGTTTGTTCTCCTTGAGACTTAACATTACTCAGAACAAGAGAAGGAAAAATTAAAAATAAAAGATGGGAGATGGATGACATGATTTACATTTTCATTCTGAGTTCATATCATGCTTGTGGCATTTAATGGCTCATTGTAGTGGTAATCCATTGACTCATCTAGAGCTTTGTTCCATATTACCTGCATGGCTATTATGAGAATCAGAAGCATCCCTGGTCCTCTGGACTTACCTCTGTCAATGCAGGAGCAGAGTTATTTTCTTGAACAAGTTCGTTTAGTCCTTGTCTTGATTTGTTGTCAAAATGGAGAGACTTGAGTTTGTTATAGTGTAGGCTCTTCTAATGTAAAGAATCAAATCAATGGCCAAATTGCATGCCACCTCATCATTGGTCAACGAAGGTGTAAACAATGGGTGTACAAGTAGCTTATTTGCTTATTCTTTTTGTTCAGTAATGTCATTGTTGCCAATGCTACCAGCTCTTTTCTAGAACACTGGACAAACTAAGAATAGTTTAGCTTGCAAATTGAGATATATGTTGAAATCAAAAGAGAGTTGCCTTGATGTTGTTTTTCAAAGTCTAGTATTTCTCTCACCACATCTCTAGTTTACAAGTCTACAAGCCTTTGTGGAACTATTGATTTTTAACTTGCTGACAATCAAGAGTTAGATATGGAGGTGACTGCCTTTCACCAAGTTATTATGTTTGTTCACCTGTCGTCGGCAAATGAGGTCGTAAGTTAAAATCCTCTAGAAAAAATTACTGGGGACATTGTCGTTGTTGACTAATGACAGAATAGTCTAGTTTATCAGGATTAGCTGTACTTTAAAACATATCATATATGCTTATTAGGTGAGACGAATGATAATAGACAGATTTAAGAAGGTGAAATTTTGTTTATATTCTGTTAAACTCGTGTTAAAGAATTACTAGATTGCTACGAGCTTCATGATTATGATATAGAACGTGACTTAAAATCGGAATGGTTTCACCCGTCGATTTACCTTCTTTGATATACAGGTAGGGGAACGAATTTTGTGTCGCCATCCATTTAATGAATCTAAGAGGGCATATGTGGTGCCACAGTGTGTTGAGGAACTTCTGAAATGTTATTGGCCTGGTAGATCAGGTAAGAGTTGTTGGTTTCTTAAGTTGCCATAGTTATCATCTAGACATGGCCATTTACTGTGTTGTTAGCTGACAATGCTAAACCCCAGGTGGTCGGTAAATTGATTTCTTATAGAATATATTCCTCATGAAGTCTTTGACAGTTTATTACTTTTTTTTTCCCTACACAAGAATAGAACCCTAAAGACGTTTCTGTATTGGAAAATATCTAGTGATCAAAATAAATTCTACCTGTTATATTGTGTTTTTTAAAACTTCTTTTTAAAGGAAATAAAAGGTTACTGTTTAACATGTCTACTCCCATATACCAAGACACATAATAAAAAAATACCATGCCTGTTACTAAGAATAACAGTAATCCGCACCATAGGAGACAAAGGAGTTGCAACATTTTCCTTTGGTTCTTAAAAAAATTTCACATACTTAAAAACTTTGGTGCCCCATTTGTACAGGGTCATCTTTATTAAAGATATTGTCTATTAAAAGTCCAATACAAGTTAATATTGCATGCCAAACATGCACTGTGAATAACGTGCGCATTTCAAAAGCTACTTTTGTTTAATATTCAACGGAGTAATGTTGCTTCGTGTTTTTGCTTTCTGAAGGAAAAGACAGAGAAGAGTTGCCACCCATTAAACTCATCAGAGAACGCTGCATTAAACAACTGGGCCAGATGAGGCCTGATCACATGAGAAGGTTGAACCCAACACCTTACAAGGTATGACAAATACACTGTACTTGATAATGTATCTTTGAGAAACAATTAAAACTTCATATATTCAAGCCTGTATAATTATTGGTCCCAATATTAGTTGACTAATGAAAACTTCTCCTTTTTCCGGCAGGTTAGCGTAAGTGCGAAGTTGTACGACTTCATTCATTTCTTGTGGCTCAATGAAGCACCTGTTGGAGAGTTGCAGTGAGAATGCTTGATAATATCAGAGAAGTCGATGCAGCCTACTTAAAGAGTAGGAATTTACATTTTTTGTTTCTATTATTGGGTTGAGGTTGAGGATAAGTGCTCGTTCTTGTTTCCTTTCAAGTTCCTGTTCAAATAAATTATATAAATACATATAAGGTTGGTTTTTATCTTTTACTTTTTGATTAGTGCCTCATTTTGTCTGTTGTATTAGGTCTGTGTAGCAAATGTTTGTTTAGGAACCATTTACTTTTTCTAAAGTAATGATAACTCCTTTGCACTTTCTGGTAGTTTTATATAGGCACTAATCTTGTACCTTACAAAAAATAAACTAGACCGACCGGTATATAAAAACCGAGAACCAGTTTAAAATTCTCGGTTTTCATGTAAGAAACCGGAAATATCAAAATTCTTGAGAAAAAGCTCAGAAGTAAATACATAATGTAAGGCTTTGTACGTATACATTGATCCTCAAAGTTATTGTCAAAAGAAATTTCGTCTGTATCATTTAGCAGTTATGAACACAACAGGAAAAATATGGCAAATATTTGTCCTATCAACAAATGAAGCTGCAGAGATTTGCTTATTGGAGAATTGTTGTTGGGCTGTTGTGGTGTTCCTGTCGGCGACGATTGAGATGGTGGTGGAGGTGAAAGCACGGGGATGTCGCAGGTACCGAATGTAGCATTTGCCTGTCACGTTTGATGTAACATTTAATCAAATAAGTAGTTAAAGAACGTCGACTTTCCCAAGTTAATATAAAAAAAATAAGCATTTTTTTCTATACATTTGAGGTGGGCTATGTCTATTAAAAGATTTGAAGATCATGAATAAAAAAAAAAATGAAGGATTTGACAAATCCCATGTTTTGGCTAGAATTAATTTTAATTTGTTAGTATTGTGCTAATTGCAGTACATACGACAATATTAGTACCAAACCTTGCAATAGGAAATGTTGTCGCAGCCACAAGTCATGTGTCCATTTGCTTCATCAACGGCTTCTGGGGCTCCCCCTCCATCACTCCTCTGCAATACAAAATCTCTTTTTTTGGGTAAAGCAGTTTTAGGAACAAAAAAGTATATTTTGTCGAACCAATGGGGGAGGTTTCATCGGTCGGTACCTGATAAAAGTCGACTGCTATGAAATTCGGCCAGCGCTTTCCGGCTGCTTCATAACAAGTTGTCATCATACTAGTTAGAGGAGCAGAATTGTCTGCACAAGCATTTGTTACATTGGGATTTTCGGGAAAGTAATTCTGAAGAACAAGTGAAATTGATGATGTGTTCATGGGAGATGACTCTGAACGACTTGGACAAGAACCAGGTACCATCCCACCATTGCCATCTGCAAATTAACCATTTTGTCAATGTTGGAAAAAGGATTTTGAAGAAATGAATTTGCAATCATTATACTGAACTCAATCGCTTAAAGTTCTAGACGAGGTCGTTGAACGATAATATAACTTACACTGATTTTCAACTACATATCGCCATTCATAAGCAATCCCTTCAGAAGCCTCCTTAGACGATTTAGAGGTAAAGACTACGAGGCGTTGATTATTCCGGACCATATCATCGATTGTTGGCCAATCTTCACCATTTTTAGGCATTTTAGACAGTGGAAACCAGTAGTTGCTGAGTCCAGATGCATTAAACACCTTTGTCAAGCCTTGTGGAGATGTCACATAGTCTTCAATGAAAATGGTGACAATTTCTGAGGGATTTTGTTCCAGAAAAACTTGAATTTCTTTCAGCACGTTAATTGCAGGTTGCTGGAAGGTCCAAAAAAAAAAAATAATAATTTTCTTAGACATGATCACCTTATATATGAGAAAGAATAAAACATATATATACAAATATGAAGGCATTGAAATACTTACAAAAGCTGTGATATTGAAACACTTTCCACTGAATGAGTGACATAACCAAATGTCCCCGTCGAAGTCATACATATCAAGCATAAGCCCTCGAACACCATTCTATGAAGGAATATATATTATTAGTTAGATGTGTTGTTCAACTCGATTTTGCTAAAATTTCAGTTCTATCGTTTTTTACGATAGCTTTATCGTCTTATTTAATGTTCACACGCTGAATAAACAAATTAACTATCGTACATGGAGTTGTGCAAATTATTGTTGACATAGTAAGTAGTACAGTTGCCCTCAGGAGAAACTAGTGATGATTGCCATGATTTATAGGTTACACAACCACGACCTGCCCGCTTCCCCTTCTTCCGGTGACTTTTTGGGTTAGGACTCTTTGATTGGTGTTGTTCACGCGAGATGTATGTCACTGATTTGTGGAATCTTTCCTCAATCCACTTAGACGGAGCCCTTGCATTCTCTCTTAAGAGACTCTATCAAGAAAGAAAGGGAAGCTATTGGGTTTTGATACCCAATAAATCCCAGAATATATTTTATAGGTTTCGGCCGATGAGTGAAATAATTATCAATACAATTAATTTATATGCTCAACCCAAAAGCAACGTGGGCTACTAGTAACAACTTAACTTGTTAATGTTGCATTGGCCCAAATTCACTTATAGGATGATTTTCTTGTGTCTTGGCCCATTACTTTGTGTCTTGGCCCAATTAATGATATAACCTAACCTATATATACCCATTTTCATAGTGTGGAAATGTGTGTGCGCTTTTGCCTTGAAGTACCTTCTTCTTTGTGCCTTTTGCCTCTGTTGTTTCTCTTTGCCTTTTTGGCTTTGCAAACCACCATCATAACCTTGTCCCTTTATGGGTGAGAAAGGAAGAAAGCAACCATAAGTGAATACAAGTTGTGGGTCGGAGTTTTAATTGGTTGTTTGATATCGATTGGTCAGTTGAAACAGAGTCCGAATTCCACCAATTGAAGGTCCATTCCGCAACAGAAGCCAACTAACTCATAGATGCCCACTCGTTTATATAATCGGAAAGTCGGACTCTAGTACCTTGAAGTGTGGATTTGAACCTAATGGTGCACTGTCTCCACAACCTCACCACGAATGTGAGTTCAGCAAAATTAACTTGAACATGAAAATTAAAACTGAATTTTATGTGAAAAGTAAGTTAGAAAAACCAAAAATTTCTAACTACAATGACTGACTACATGCTTCACGTTTTACTAACGGCTTGAAATTATAAAATTGCAGACTCCATGTCCTAATTTCCACCCATTAGAAAAAAAAAGGGATAAGGGTTCGTGTCTGGATACTAGCTAACAAATAGTGGAGTCATTTTTCGCTTGAGCGTAATGCTTACGGAAATTCAAGATTTTCAACTTTACAGTTACGAAAGTTGTTTCTTTTCACGAAAAACCACATCCACTCGTGCCTACCGATGTTTTTATATGTATTAGAGGAAATGGTTGTTGAGGTAGTAGCGGTACTGAAAGGAACCAAGACATATATTGCACACAATTTTCTTAAAATAGATTCGCCCCTCATTGTGGTACAAGAGGACTGATGGTATCTGTCTCACATGATATAACGGTTAAAAGTAGGTGATTAGCACCTTATCACTACTTTAGGCGAACTAAGAATGCTCACAATTCTAAAACCAAGTTATAATAAAGAACTAAACTATTTAAGTTACTAAAAACTAAACTCCTGAAACAAAGAGAAGATGAAAATTTAGAGCATCACTACTTTAGGCGAACTAAGAATACTCACAATTCTAAAACAAAGTTATAATAAAGAATTAAACTATCTAAGTTACTAAAAACTAAACTCTTGAAACAAAGAGAATAGTGAAATTTAGAGTGAAGAAAGAACTCTCAAATTTTTTGGTGTGTATAGTAAAGAGTAGAACGCTTCTTTATATATTACTAGGATGAGTGAGGTTTCAAATTCTTAATTAATTTTGTATTTAACACAAATAATATTAAAATAGCCATGAATGAACTTGTAACCACAAATTGATTATGGATTTGAATCAATTCAAATACAAATTAACTATAGAATCGACTAGACTTGAAACCTATGAATTGTTTTTAGGGATAATTGCACTCAAGGTACCAAACCTTTTATTTAGTAGCAGATTTAGCCCAAATCTTTTATTTGTGCCATCGTAGATGCCAAACTTTTAAAAAATTCGTAGATCAAGTTCAAATTGACAGAAACTGTCAGTGCGACCGTTAGTTGACAAAAAAATAGAAAATTTCATAATTTTAACCAAATAAAACAAGGACATTTCAATCAAAACACATTTACACTTCTACAAATTTTTTTAAAGGTTTGGTATCTACAGTGGCACAAATGAAAAATTTGAACTAAGTCTACTACTAAATGAAAGGTTTGATACCTTGGCTGCAATTATCCCTTATTTTTATAATTTTATTCAACTTAAATATATTGCTATAATATATTATTTTCCAACAAATCCAACAATTAATTTTAATCACATATTTAATAGAATTCATAACTTTTATCAATTTTTAGCTACATCAGGGGCCATAATTCATATCGACAATTCTTTTCCGACATTACAACAAATTTACATGTGGTGTGGACCATGTAGGTGAGAAAGGCAGGTGAGATGATATGCTTATTTTTAAAGTTGCAATTCCAACCTAACCAACGATCAAATAATTTATAATCCCTTCAAAGACAAACTGCTCCAGAAAGCTGAAAAGCATATAATAATATACACATACAAATATTAAATTATTATTATTATTATTTTATTTTTTTGGATACTCAGGTCTCCCAGCTTAGCCAGACTAAATCCTGGACCACCAGCTACCGACCCCTCAGTAATACAAATATTAAATTATTGATAGCACAGGCAATGCTCAATGTTTAAGCGATGATGTCCTCTAATGATAATTTGATTAATTTTAAAAGATCATAAATTCTAATAAATTTCATTAAAATCGACTAAAATCTCAATGGAAAGCACTGGAATTTAGAATTTTTTTTTAAAAAAATCTATCAAAATCTCAGTTAAAGATATCTCCTAACATATAAATGGAGCTTCTAGACGAGATGATTAATGTTGAAGTGATGGACCGGATAACTAGATTACATGAATAAATAAACTTACATACTTTGAGTTGATCAGTAATGGAATCCTCTTGATTGGTCGGTGCCAAAAGAGTTGACCCGGTCCCGGACATTGACGCAGTCCGAGCAAACGAGTTGTGGGTAGTCAGCCATGAATACTTATTAAACGGCAGACCGTTTACCTTTTCCATATATCCCAGAGAAAAAAAAATGAAAGAAAGAAAAGAAAAACCCATAAAAATGAACCTATAATCCAATGAAGAAATGGGAAATAATATAAGTTGAAAAAAATATTAAATACCTTAGTAGTGGGAATTACGGGTTGACTCCGAGTACATCTGGGTCGGGTGTTTCCATTTGCAGGGCAAGTTCCACAGTGTAATCCGGCATCGCAGTTGTTGTCTGTCGTAGAACATGTTTCTCCAATCTGTTGAATATAAACAAAAGAATGATTTAAGTGTTTCGTATAGTTAGATTCTCGGAAAACAAATCGAAAATGGAGGCTATAAATTCTTTTCTAATGCGTTGAAATGAACATAGACCTTGAGACTAGAAGAATAAGCAAAGAGGAAAACTGTGATCAAGAAAAGAAATTGAAACCCTGCGTTTTGCATGTCTGCATATGGGGTTTCTCAGTATTTTTAGAGAGAGAGAGAGAGAGAGAGGTCTCCGTCTCTTTATGTCTTCGCTCATCTGTTTTCTAGTTTTTTCATCTAAGAAATTTCTATGGTGTTATTGACTTTGGGATTTCCCAATTAGATTAGTACAAGTTGCAAACACGTGAACGGAACTCAGCTGATCCACACCTATCTTTTTCAAAAAGTGAAAAGTTTCAAATTACACAGCTTGGAATAACAACTTCACCTTCATATTCAAAATTTCGATGATGACACGGCGAAGGTTTTCCCTATTTCAAAGTTCCAGACAACACCTTCGATAAGTACTTTACGTAAATCCTAAGGTTCTTCTTTCAAATTCAAATTCTAATATATACATTTATATTTAGACTTAAGGGACTATTATATTATTGTAAAACTAACTTCCATAGAAAAATATCCACCCTAACAAAATTTTTGATAACAAAAGTCCATATATCATATGAATAATCATGAATATGGATTTGAGGAACTATTGTTATGCTTCGCCACCCAGACTCCAAGCTAAGGTCACGTGGTAGTCCACATGGAGATATGAGGCAAAGTCGACAAAGTCAACAAAGACCACAATTGGTCAAAGTAGCAATGGAAAGAAGTGACGAAGTCAAAAAAGAGACCGAAGCTTGCCATCCCAAAGCTCTACATGCTGAAGACCTACACGCTGAAGCTCTCTTTGGCCGAAGCCCTTAGTTGCTCGCAAAGGATCTGCGGGCAATCTTTAACAATGATTGATGTGACATTTGTAATAATGAAATGTCTTGTCTGTCAATTTAGGATATAGATTGGTTGACCCATTGTCATTGTGTTAACTGTGTATGAGATCACGTGGTTCTTATCTAACGATTATCAATTCAACCAGAACTCTATAAATAGCACCTCTTGTAAGATGCAGGCTAGTGATGTGAGGCTTCGACCTGGAGATAAGGCCACGTGGTTCTTATCCAACGATTACCAATTCGACCAGAACTCTATAAATCGCAACTCTTGTAAATATTTGAATCTAATGCAACTCTTTACACTTAAAAGTCATTCTCGATCTTTTCTCTTGCTTATTTCATACTCTTGTTTGCTTGAGTTTACATCATCTTATTTTGGTTGAGTTGTTTGTGATTGATTATTAATATGCAATCATTTTTAAATATACGGTCGATGTTTGAACATTTTTGTCTTGCGTCATAGAGCATCTCCCACGTCAATTTACAGTAAGCTTCTCTGGCCAAGTTTCCGGTTGTAATGCTTTGGAATTTGCTTGCGCGGATGCAAGTGAGCTCGACATCTATTGTCCACATCACCTTTAGAAGAAATGGGATCAACAAAAATTGCTACTTTCTCCAAAATTGGACCTATATATGTAATTTATCTTTAAAATAAATGCATTTCATACACAAAATTAAGAGCCTCTTGGACGGAATCTATTTAAAAGCACATTTGCATCAATAATTCAAAGCTTTGTGACTATTTGTGCTATTTTTCAAAGGTCTGGATAAAAAATGCAAGATGGACAAAAATTTGGGACCATTTACATGTTTAATTAGTTATTTTTTAGACTGAACTATCAATTTAAATAAAAATAAAATTTAATTATATTTCGTTAAAGATTGAGGTGGCATTAGGTTCTTTAACCAGATAAAGATAAGAAACAAAGGACTACATAGTCATATCGAATACTACTTCATTTATGAGGTGTCCAAAGGTTAAGTGTAGTTTGAGTAAGTGTCGTGAGGTGGGATTGTTTATGATAGTCACATACATAACAAAGTGCGCTCTAAAGCAAAATGCCAAGAAAAACTAGAATTTGATTCAAAATGAAAAAGCTTCTCTAACTTTATTTTGTCATTTTACTTGGAATATTAAATCTTTAAATATACGCGACTTTTTTACGGTTAAATGAATGGAATTTGTCAAAATCATAGTATTTCTACTATTAATATGTTAGTGCGGGTTTCCTACGGATCAACAGAACAATTGATAAATTTTTTTACTTCTTTTTATTTACCAGTAGCCTCAACAATCTTGAACGTGATTAAAAGAAAAGCATTTAAAAAATGAATAATGTTATTCATGGATGGCGCTTATCGATCAGCGATGAAGTCATCAAAATATGCTTATTAGTAAGTACCGTTTATAAATATCAATACTCATAAAACAAATTTATATTCTAATATATGAACTAATAATACATACATTTAATCAGTCCATTGAACAAAAAAAAAATCTTTTTTTTTTTTAATTTTTTTATTTAGAGGTACAAAATTGACCATAAATCAATTCCCATTTGAGTCTGGAAAGTTTCAAATGGATATACTTCCCTTGAAACTTCTCCTCTGCTAGTTTATGACCAACTCTGGTCATGAATTATTTCCTAACCTTAGATTTATCCACTCCCCCACCCAACCCTCCTTAGGTAAGAAAGCAAGATAATGTGTGCCTAAATCATTTATTTAAGACGACTTTACATGCAAGTGGACTGTGACTAAATAAAATAGCCAAGTTCTTTACTAACATTCATGAATCCTTAAAAGGTCTGATATCATCACAGCCATTTTAATCTCATTATATCGGTAACTTTGATAACATGATTTATCGAGATCTCGTAATTTTTGTGAAGGGAAATCCCTTTAGGTTGGTATAATAACATGTACTTGTCGAAGTATTAAAATCGATTTGATTGTATACTTATGTTTCATTGTTTGTTAGCATTTTTAGTTACGGATTCAATGAATATTATAAGTCTCGATAAATCACACTTGAAAATGGGCAATTAGGTGGAATTTCAAGATTGTTGCCTAAAACATCCAGCACAACTGCAAATCTCAATTTTGGAGCAAAATTTGTAGCATTGAGTAAATGTTACCATTTCTCTAAACGAAATGGTTAGATCAACTATACCGTGAGACGGTATTAAAATGAATAAAAACTTAAAATGTTATCTACAGTGTTCAATAATATAAACATGGTCTAATATTTTCTCTATCAATTTTATGTACAGGAAAAATAAGAAATGTGAGTCTTCTATCAAGATTTTCGCATCATCTAACAGTGAGCCATTCGTCCGAACCGAACCAATGAGGCTGATGATCGCTCACTAGTCCCTGCAGCCTCTCCACCGGCGGAATGGACATTGACCCAGTTGTCAAATTCGCCTCCTTGCAAAACCAAGAGCCAGATTCCAATGAATATTCCCGCGAGGGCAAAGATGTAATTGTCCAATCCGGGAAATCAAATGGACACCTAGGAGAGGTCGAGGCATTATATTCATCATGTCTTTCTTTCAATGGCACAGTGTCATCGTAATCTTGATCATCAACAAAGGAATGATTTAAAAGCATCTCAGCCGTCCATCTTTTACTTGGGTCATTAGCAAAACATTTTTCCAGAAAATCTTTTCCTTTTGATGATAAATTTTCCGGCACCTCCGGCACCTCCCCACGAACGCCGATTCTCATAAGTAACTCCGCCACGCCGGAACACCTCCATGGCGAAGCTCCACCGACCATCTCCGCCACAACGCATCCAAGTGCCCATATGTCCGCCGGAGGACCCTGCTCGTTTCTGGTGGCCATCTCCGGAGACATATACAGCGGTGTACCCCTCAATTCACACCCAAAATCATCCACTTTTTCTCTTCCAACTCTCTTCGCCAAGCCAAAATCCGCAATTTTTACACCGCCGTTTGGGCCCAAAAGAATGTTCTGAAGCTTAATATCACAATGAACATAACCAAACTTGTGAATATAATTAAGCCCTTTAAGTAAAGCCTTTGTATGCCGCCGGACTTCACTCTCAGGCAGCCCCCGGCAGTTCTTCACCTTATCAGCCAAAGCACCGCCGGAAGCATACTCCAACAATACGTTATACAATTTCTCACCGTTTTCATCAGTAAAATCTTCTCCAAAGCAACGAATGATTTCTGGGCAATCTTTAAGCTCATCAAGTATCAATTTCTCGTTCATAAGCGAATCAGAAAGAGACGCCCCACAAGATTTCACGGCCATCACTGGTGGCATTTGACAGCTCCGGCTTCTGGGTATAGCTATATTCACCGTTCCAAAGCTTCCATTACCCAATTTTTCACCACGAACCCAGTTCATTGCAGACTGTAATATCAGAATACCCAATTCTTTTCGGTGTATCGGTTGTTCTTAGCTTTTCTTGAAGAGAGAAAATAGAGTTCAAGAACTAATTGAATTGAATAACAATAGGGAGTTCTGTAATGAATTTATATACACGAGGACTTGCGGTTTATTAATCCTTTGCAAAAGTTACCCAAAAACGTGCGTAAATGGATTTGTTAGAATAAATAAAAAAAGCACGTGATCGTGAAGGGTATTTCGCGCTGAATTCGCATGGCTGAAATAGCGTACTCCAGTTTTGAACGCGTGTGATATGGTTGGAATATTATTGAGGATCTTTTTGTTTTAACAATGACCACGCAATTCCATTTATTTATTAAAAAAAAATCACCGATTGAATAATATAATAAATAAGATATTATTTTTTATATCAGTATAAGTCATTTTTTAAAAATTTATTTTTAATCACACATTCTCTCAATAAAATATTTTTGTACGTAAGTCTAAAATATTTTCTTATTTTTTAACCACACGTTTTCAAAAAAATCGCTATTACAAAACTCGTATTTACAAAAAAATAGGTTCAAACATAGCCTTAACACCAAAATAGGCTAAACTATTGTCCTTCATTAGTACTCGTATGTGTAATCCCGCACTACAAAATGTATAAGAAAAACTTTATTTAGGTCTTGTATGGGAGGGATTAAAATTGAAAATATAGTCGTTATTGTTAACTTTTATTAGACGAGTGGGACCCAATAACGACCATATTTTCAATTTTAATTGGCTTTTAATCCCCCCCGAACGGGGGCCTGAAAGAAAATACTCATCTAAGTTAATTTAAATTGCATATTATTTCGTTGATTTACTAAATTTTACTTATTTCCAATCATATGATCGTACGCTCTGAAGTTTAAAAGCATATTTAGGAAACGTTAATAAACTATATTATTTATAAATAGATAAAAATAAGTGATAGATATGTATAGTACTTGTAGATTCATCGAAAATGTGGATGAAAAATAATTTAAGTATTTATAAATATAAGCCAAAGATAGATTAAATAATTATAAACTTGTAAACAGATAGAGACTCCAATTGGATTTGTAAACAAGTTGCGTCTACTAGAGCTTGATGAAAACGTCCATTTTATCCATTGCTTGTAGTGATGCCCAACGCACTTGGGATGTTTCGTGATGGTTACAAATTGCAAATAATTGGCAAAGCTAGGAATCAAATAAAATAATAGAATCTCATAATTTAAATTTAATTATTATTGATTAAGAAAAGGTGCATTAAGTTAATACTAGAAGGGAACTGAATGAACATGACAATTGACAAATTAATCGTATGTATTTATATCTTCTGTCGTATCTAACATGTCGATTTTAATGTATCAAACACGTTTTCAAATAAGTAAACGAGCAAAATACCTCGCAATTTTAAGTCATTTTAGCCCTTTTATATTATTTACTAGTAGTCTTTAAAGAATCGTAAATGCTATCCATCTATCTTTTGAAATATCTTTTGGTATAAATCAAGTTCAAACAATTGGTTGACTTTCGCTAAGTTTTAATTGTTGCCAAGTTAACAATTATAAATTAAATATTTAGAAGGTTTGACACTTCATTGAAGCTCAAATTGATTTTGAACAAATTTGGAACAAGTCAAGTCATGTACTATTTGAAGTATAAGGGTGGGTGGAACGTTCCATCCGGTGTCTAGTATCGACCAAGGTAAGCACGGTGTAGAATTGCTTCATGCCATGTATTGTTTGTAGAGAGGCGAATACTATAATGTTCAGTTCTTTGATTCGCCAGACTAGAAAAAAAAAATAAAAAAAAATTAAGGGTCCGTTTGATGACAAAGGTGAAAAGAAATTCCAATTTCATGTTAGTTGTAAAATAAAAACTCACCAAACTCATATGAATTCGTTTTCCATGAAAACAAAGAAAATACAGCTTAAAGTGGTTGTACTTTGGAATTCAATTTTCATTTCCACGTTGCAATGTAACAGTCAAAATGAAATTCGTTTTCCTCGAATGTGACATTTTTCATGAGATTCATTGTAATCAAAAATAAATTTGACCCACTTTACCAAACAGTAATAAAGAGCCAGCAGCAAAAAAAAAGTAGTTGACTTTAGATTTTTGATTCATGATTGACTGAAGAATTATATATTTTTTAAAATTTAATTAAAAGAATATCCTTATCTAGTGGAGTAGGGGTACAAGCATTCACCGTTTTTGGGGACTATTTTGTAAAATTCATTACATACCTAATTATTAAATGCACCGTTTGTGTGAACGGAGCTTATCACATGGAACCACTTATTTGCACAAATTTCCCTGTCGGTGATTTCAGGATAAAGTGCCAAGAAATTCAATTGGCTCTTATCCCACCATTTTTGAATAATTCTAAACTACAAAAATATATATATGTCACAACATTTCAAAATAGTCAAGTCGAGATCAACATCAAATAAAAAAAACTTAATACTGAAATGAATATTGAATCTCCTTTCTTTCTTTTTTTTTGCGATTTTTGAATTCAAAGGGTCGAGTCTCGTGGAACTTGAATTTTGATGGATTAATTGATAATATTTGTTAGTGTCACATGCCGTACATGTACAAATTTTTTTTAATAGAAATGATATATTATACTTTTAATTATAATTAAAATATTAAATGCATAAAACTATCTCCAAAAATAAAAAATAATAATCTGTCCAAAAATAAGTGGAGTGGAAGAGAAACTTGGTTCGCAATTTGGAGGTATTTGGACCATTCTTGTGAGGGTATCTATTATTTAGCTTTGCATGTTTGACTATTTTCGTAATTTGATTTTCTTAGTTCAATGTACTTTTGCAAGTGGGTTGTGCTACAGGTACAAAATGGTGTACAAAGGGGTGTCCAAAATGGCCACTTGGCCGCCCCCTATTGGAGGGTCGGCTGGGCCAATAGGGGGCGGCCAAGTGGCTATTTTGTACACAATTTTGTACAAGAAGCATTATCCCTTTTGCAAAGTAAAATAGAAGTAACGGTAACTAATCCGAGTGAAAGAAAAAAAAAAAAAGCGATAAAATTATGTTTGTAATAGCACTGAACTTAAGAGTAGTGGTGTAAATTTTGATTGTGCCTAACCAGCTCGACACGACTTCTGAATATCCCATGCTAGATGAGACGTACAAATTTTGTAGATTGAATTAGATCATATGGGATATTGGGATAACCATACAAAATTTTAAACCCGGTGCGATATAAATTGGAGTAGATAGTTTGGAATCATGCTAATTGTCGAGCTTATGAATATACACAAAATTAATATAGATATTTGTATTTACTTTCAAAAATAGATCTCTTTAGACTCTCTGGCGAGTGCTCACCAAAATTTATGTCGAGCCTTTTGACGTACCAAACTCTGGGTCTGAGCAAAGATTCACTTTAACACTTGCAAAGAAATTGACAAGTTGAAGAATGAATTGACAAAATCTCAACTTTCCCATAATTAGCCAATAAACAAAAGTTTGGATTAGGTCCAAAGGCGGCACCAGCGTGAAACAAAATATATTTGTACTAGATGTAAAAATATTCCTCAGATTTGGTTCCAATCCGAACCAACACACAACGGTGCAACCGCATAGACCGACTAACGTAGGTCAAAATTAGAACCATCAATTTGGGTCGCAATCAAAACATGTGAATTCAACGGTCAAAAATCAAGAAACGGCGGCTGAACCAAAGCCAAAAGCCACCGAGCCTTTTGGTCTACTGGCCGTCAAACTACGGTCACTAGTGGTCTACCGTTTTGTCCCACCCAGCAGAAATACATAGGGAGAGGAATAATTATTTTAATATAATAATAATAATAATTAAAGCAGTATATATATATATATATAACCAAATAGTAACGATACTATTTTTATCATTTGGACAATATTTCGATCATTTTCATAAGTTACATTTAGGCTCTGTTCGATTGCACTTCAATTCCATGGAAGATAGAAATTAAATTTTATTTTCCAACTTTTTTGCATGTTTGATTGCTCAAATGTTTCATGGAATTGATTTTTCATCTTTCACCCACATATTCACATTTTCTTGGTTTTTGAGAAAAAAGTTTTTCTTGCCAACTTTTTTTTTTAATTATTTTTTTAAAATTTGTTTTGGCAATGGAAACAAATTATATCTCCAATTGTCACAAATTTTACTCATTTAATGGACAATTTCCATGGAAAACAACGAATATAAAAAAAATCCAAAATTTCAATATTTTTCAGGTGGAAAATTATATCAATCAAACATAATTATTTGACAATTCTCAATAAAACAAGTTCTGGACAATTCAATTCCCTGGAATCCATTTTATTTCCACCCAAATTTCATTCTTTCAATTAAACGGATCCTTAAAAAATTAGTAGCTCTCATGTCTACCGGCGGAGCCAAGAGTTTTGACTTGTGCATAATGGGCATCATCTCCTACAGCAGTTGTTAGTTGGTCGCATTAAAATTACTTATTTTATTTGATAAAAAAAACATGAAAGAAATAGTATATAAAGTAGAATAAAATTTGGAACAATGAACTAACAATGATATTTTAAAAATTCGAGTTTTGACTCAAACAAACTAAAAAATCGAAATTACATGGAAAATCAAAGTTATTTATACATATAAATACAAAAATAAAGTAAACAAAATGAAGAAGTTTCAATCCCGATATTAAAAAAAAAAAAAAAACTCATA
>CAIGRT010094119.1:0-10211 GCA_903798405.1 Fraxinus platypoda | reverse complement strand
TATATTTTAGAATAATGCTATGTGTACACCTCATGGTGTACACACGGCCTTACACCCCCCTCACATGGAGGGGGGCCCACAAATATTTTATTATGTGTGGGCCCTCCTCCATGTGAGGAGGGTGTAAGGCCGTGTGTACATGATTATGTACACATAGCATGATTATTGAACATCGACAATTATTCGTACGTTTAAAATATTTAAATACTTAGTCCCGTTTGGTACAAATTAAAATCTAAATTTTAATTTAAATCAAAGTCAACAATCAATTTTACTTATATATTTTATGGATCCCACAATTTTTTCAGCTATATATTTCATCAATTTCTATAAAAAAATTATTAAAAATTTAATTTTAATCCCCACTAAAGTGGGTGCAATGTTACTAATTGATAGCATTATTCAACCAAAAATTACAACCTTGGTTTTGTCTTTTCATATACTTTTACTGGAATTTTGCTTTTCATGGTTAACAAGTGGATATGTTAAAATTAATGTTCACTCAAGTACAAGACTCCAACTTTTGCTTTGCATCTCTCTCTCTCTCTCTCTCTCTCTCTCTGTGTCTGTTATAAAAGACTCCAACTTGAGTCTCTAACCCACATTTCTATGATGAATCTCGATGAATAAAACTTTCCCTTTTCTGTGTGTGCTAAAGACTGTGATTTTGGGCGAAAATGTCGACTGTAGAGACTACCCCCGTGGATTTAGATGCAAATTTTTGTGTTGGTAGTGGTGGTACTGATATTCGCCGTCAGCGACGCCGCCGAAGACGGCGGAGGAGGAGACCCTCTTTGGCATGCAGTAGCGAGACCACCACAGACGGAAGCAGCTTTCGCTTTTCCGAGTCTGACTCAGACGACAACCGCACACGGCAGTCTTCTGCCGCCTCCACCGCGGCGGCTGATGGAAGGCCCGAAAAATGCAGCATCTCTAAACGGGCCAAGGTCTTTCGCCGGCAGAAATTCGACCGTCCGGTGAATTCAGACTCAGAAGAGATTGATCTAGAATCTGGCGAGTTGGAGCTGAAAATGCAGAACAACTTGGAAGAAAAAAGAGTGATTCGGGACTGTAGAATTTGCCAATTGAGTTCGGAAGAAAATGTAAATTGCGATTCGGGTCGAGGAGATGAAGAATTCAATGAGATTTTGATTGAATTGGGTTGTAATTGTAAAGGTGATTTGGGGGCTGCTCACAAGAACTGTGCTGAAAAGTGGTTCAAGATGAAGGGAGACACGTGAGTTCAAATTCATATGCATTTATTTATTTGTTTATTCAACAATTTACTGTTATTAATCGAATTATGCTGTGTTTTCATGGTAATTTTCATATAATGGGATGATTTTGAATTGCCTGAAACAATTTATATATGTGAATGCAATACTCTTGATGTCTGAGACTGGGATAATATTCGAAAACCACTCATCGACTTCAACAATAAACTAAACTGTGATTCTGATATATTTGGAGTCGACTACTTGAATTGTTTTTCAATGCTAAGCATGTTCGGGTTGTTATATACATGGTAAGTTGTAGATGCTGATGCTGATGCTTGGACAGTTGTTTAAGATACCTAACTTGTATTCTTGACAGTTCCTCAATACAGAGTGTTTGCATCCAGCAAACCTCTGAGATTCTGTGTTTCTACATTTGAATTCTTCAGACTCTGCTCTTTGGCCTGCATCTTTATTTTCTCTGTCGACATGACCTCTCTGGTTTTTCACAACATTCCTTGAAGGTTAATCAAAATGAAGAACCATAAATTTCGAATTCATGTTTTCTTTTTACAAAATTCTTTGGTTTTGTGATGACTTGAGTGACTGAAACATATTTTATGTTCTTTTTGAGGAAGTAGAGTGTTGGAGACCAATCCAAGCTCGATGTACCCCTATAATAGACCTGACCTGCCCCCTACCCTTCCAGCTCGAGCTCATACATGCAATCAATCTTCCTTGGAGAATAAAGGGCCCTCTAATTGGCCGAAGTGAAAGCCCAAAGAACCAAGAAGGAAGAACTCTCCTCAGTCCTCACCACCCCCTTTTTCGCCCTACTCTTTGATCTCAAGAGTTCTGTATACAACAATTATCTTTGAAATCATCTTCATTTACTATCAAGAATCTAGATTTTAGGTTTTTTCTTTTTCATTCTTTATTGATCAATTCACTATTCTACACAACTGGTTTGTTTTGACTCTTTAAAGTAAAATTAGCCAAAAATAAGAACATCAAATCAGTAGGTAAAATTTGAAATTTTGGGCTTGAAATTTTAGAACGCATTTATATTTTTGAGAACTAAATTACCCCAGAGTTTGGTGTCCAGCTCTCTGGTCATTCTTGTTTGTTGTTTGTCCCTAACTTTTTGTCATTTCATTGTCTCGCAGTATCAAATAAAACATAACTGTCCAATAGAATGCAGACATTAACAAAGGACATCAAAAAATACGCAACTTTATTGAGTAGAAAATAATTCTAAGTTCAATTGACTTTTGTTGCCTTCTTGATGTTTGTATACATTTCCCTGCAGTTCATGAAATGAGTGCTATACAGAATTTGGCTGCAATTTTTCTTCAAAGTTTTCAATTTACATGTCGAGTGGAGTGTATATCAAGTCATAGTTACAATTTGCAGTACTGTCTTGAAACTCATTTTGTTAGTGGAATGCTAATGCAGTGATGATTTTATTGTTCCATTTCTTAAAATAAAACAGCCATTATGTGCGGGGTCGGGCATGGATCTATACCAGTTTATCGAAATAAAGTCTCTGTCACTTGAGGGACTGTGCCCAGGGGAAGGAGTTGCACAATGCTCGCTCCAGTACTACAGAACTTAACAATAGTCTTTCTGTAATTTTAATTTGCATTGCAATCTAAATCCTCTTCTAGAAATGCATCCCATCAAGCCTTTGAATAATCGTTTGATATTTGTTAATGATTTAATTGCTTTAGATCTTCCACAAAATCTAAAAATAAACTAGGCAAAGTGGAGAGAATGGATTCATGTGGTCGAACCCAAATTTATTAGGAAAAAGTCAATAGTTTATAGTTGTATTATGCTGATGCACGTTCTTTGAATTATCAATACAGTTACCTCTTAGTAGGGTGTCAACATCGTCTCTGCCACCATAATTATGTGTTGCAAACCCCTTATTATTCACATGAATAATCTTCTATCGTAAAATCTTGTTTTCTGCACAACCTACACAGCCTCTAATTGGCTGATTATACAGAACGTTCATGTCATTATGAAAATGGGCGGCCTTGGTACATATGATTCAGACCAGTTTTGGGGTTTGAATAGGTGACGGAATGATTTCCTCCTTTGTTCGACCGCGTAATTTTGTTACATTATGTGAATGTTTTGCAAGATCAGGATGGTCTAGAGGAAATTCCAAGTCGGAGGACACCATTGGGTTTCTTTGAGCAAACTCCTTTTATTTTTTCCCTTTCCCTTTTCCTTCAAATAATAACCCAAACGATGAATCTCCTGTTAGAATACTTTCAATGAACTTTTTCTTAATTAGATCCCTCAATAAGTTTTCTGCTTGTATATTTTGTACTTTTCTCACCACGTTTAATTTATTTTCTGCAGAATTTGTGAAATCTGTTGTGCCAATGCACTGAACATCGTTGGCGAGCAGGCGATCAACATAAACATTGCAACTAATGCAGCTTCATTGGAAACGCCTGTGTTCGTCACCGAGAATGAAAGCTTCTGGCGTGGTCGTCGGCTTTTGAATGTTCTACTTGCTTGCATGATTCTGGCCTTTGTCATTTCTTGGCTTTTTCACTTTAAGGTTCTACCATAAGTCCTGATGCTGTCAATATCTGTCAACCTTCAATGAAAAAAACAATTCCAAGAAAACTGAAGTGTGCCTACAATAAGGGGGCGGTGTATTCCTACGAGGATACTCTGATACTTAAGTCAGTTCTATAAAAGATATAATTGACCGAAGAATGTTATTTGTTATGTAAATTGAACTGAAGAGCCTGTAGGAAGCTCTATTTATAGTTACCAGAGTTCCCATATGATGGAGTCTCGACCCATCTGATTAGAATTGAACCATAAGAATCCTGTTTGGGCTAAATTTAGTTTTAAGCATTAGCAGCACAGTATTTTGATGTAGCCTGGATTACATATTATCTACAAGACAAATTTTACAGTATTGTATGGGTATCTTTTTCCCATGGATCTTTGAGCATCCATTCTTGTACCAGTTGGATGGTTTGGCTTAGCAATGGTCACCTTAAATTTTTAATGCCTGGCAGATTTGGCATCATTTGTCTAGAGCCAGTTTTGCTATCTCGAACTATTGTTTCTTCAATACATTTTTTGACACGTTAGCACACAACTTCTCAACTAATGGGAAGGTGTCAATGCATTTTTGGCACATCAACACGTAATGCTTTGTCATCTTTCCATTTGCTAAAAGGGGGTGATGTCCCAATGTCTTAAAAATGTACTGGGAGAGTGAAAAAGATAGCAAGTTGAAACAACAAATTTCAACTCTATTTGCCAAAGCTTATAATACTTTTAAGCAACTTTTTTGGTCAAATGTATTTGAAAAATCCCCTACAAAAGTTCAACAGAAAACTCACATGGAGGTGGGTCCCACGTGAAATTAAATATTGCCAAAATTGCGGGCTCACCTGTGTTGTGTATGTTCTGTCAGTTTTCTGTGTGCATAGTTTTTGTACACACAGCAAAACTCAATGTATTTAGGGCTCGTTTGTAGTAACTTTTATTTTTATTTTTGCTTTTGCTTTTGCTTTTACTTTTTATAGTAGAGTTTTTGGAGGAAATTATCTTAATTTTTATTTGAAAACTAATTTTTAAAAGCATTTCTTATTCCAGAAGTGCGTTTAGAGGAAGTTACATTAGATTAACTTTCTCTAAAAGTTCTTCTAACTAGAGTGCGTTTAATTTCAAACATGAAATTTCTATGAAAAGAAAATAAATTTCAGGCAATTCAATTGCCTAGAACTTATTTGTACGAAAATTACTAATTAAATGTTTTTGATTGATTTAGTTTTCAACCTAAAAAATATTTTACTTTTCCATTTCTTTTTTTATGGGTAGATGAGAGAGAGTGAATAGATAAGAGAAAAAATGAGTGAATTCCCTGAAAAATAAAATCTCACATCCCCTGAAGAAAATATTTTCCTTGATTTTGAGGAAAATATTGTCACATGATCAAAAATAGGAAAATGCTTTTCTTGAAAAAAAAAAAGTCAATTAAACAGCACAAAAGTAGGAATTTAGATGGAAAAATAAATTTTCCATGGACACCCTTAGACTATGTTTGATTGGTTTTATTTTTCGTAGAAAATGTCATTTTTTTAACCTAAATTCTTACTACTTTGGGGTAATTTTCAATTTTCGTGTAAAATATTTTTCAACTTTTAATCATCTTACCATATTTTACTCAAAAATAAGGAAAATGTCATTTTTCTTACCATTTTACTACGTTCAGATAATTCACTTTCTTTTTCTCTCTCTCTCTCTCTCTCTCATCCACTCATCAATAAAAAATTGACAAGTATAATTTTTTTCAAGGTTAAAAACTAAATCAATCAAATACATTTAATTAATAATTTTCATACAAATAAGTTTTAAATAATTAAATTGCCTATAATTTATTTTCTTTTCATGCAAATTTTATGCTCGCAATCAAACGCATCATTACATAAAATTAGTCAAACGTGTCCAAAAGTTGCTTTTGAATCTAAAAAGCTCAATTTGACTTTTCAAAAATTATGTCAAACGGATCCTTAAACTTGTTACTTTTGAGGAGGATTTTTAGTCCCAACACGGATATTTAAATGGGAGTTTTAAACTTAGTCAAACATATTGAGGTATATTATAGTTTTTGCCAGATTTTTTTCTACTTGTTCGTGCAGATTTTCTATTTCAATTTTATTTTATTTTTTTAATCCAATGTGTTGGAAGTGGATAGAAAGAAATGATGGTCATCGGTTTGCTCAAACAATAAAAGTTATTTGAGAATGTACCATTCATTGAACTTTGACTAGATATATTCATAACTCATTATCACATTTATGTTCCTAAATTCTTTCATTGAAATTTTATTATTAAATTAATATAAATTGTCTTTAATGATAATTTTTGTCCAAAAAATTTATTAAGATGAAGTAAAAAGACTTATTTGATCCTCGCATTTTTAAATAAGTCGAGAAAATCTATAAAATTAAGACTAAATAATTGTCGTCATTTTAAAGTATTTTTGGATGAAATTAATGATTAAAGACGGAATTTTCTATTTACTGAAACGTTAAAGATAAGAATATGATGATGAAACAAAAGTAAAAAGTTATATTATATAGTTAGCAATAAAATTGTTTTTTTTTGGAAAATCAAAGTAGGATATAAATCCCAAACCTTTCAGATGGTGAGGATATAAATCCCTAACTTTAAAGTGTAAAGTTTGAAGTCCACAACATATTTGAATCTATGAATTTGAGTCCCCATGCAACGAAAATCATCAATTTTGATTTTAAAACCGCATGCAGCTTTGAGATATTGTTAAATGGTTTGACAATTTTACAGACCTGTAAGTCAATTGAAAGTAGCATGTCTACATTGATGATTCTGGTGTAGTGAGGCCAAACCAATATAAATATTCATAAGTAATAATAACAATATTTATAATCAAGTCAGAAAACTTATCCAATAATTAGATTGATTATTTACTGTCATGCATTGAGAAAAGATTCAGACAACTGCATCACCTAACCAAGTTTGATTCAGTCCCCCCCCCCCCCAAAAAAAAAAAAGGGAAGCAACATGTCTACCACTAAGAAAATTCAAAACATTCACACGATCAAAACGAACACGCCGGAGATTATTGACATAAAAGGAAAGAAAGTGCAAAGAAAAGATGTCTCCGCGTGAAAGAATTCTTCATTCACCAAGAATGACAGACGTCAAGATAATTCATCTGCAAAAACAAAGCGATTGTCAAAACAGAGTCATACTCAATCTGAACACAAGTAGCAATTAGCCTGGCGCTGTTATAAAACAAGAGTAACTATATTTTCCAACTTGAAATGATGAGTGCTGGGCCTCTAATCAAAATCAGCAGCAGTTATTTTTTTCACAGAATTTGCTACTTCAATGTGATTATTGAGCATTATATTTCAAAATCAATATCAGAATCAGTATCCACGTCGCACAGGAATTGTATAACAAAGCTCCAAGGAAGCCACCCCCACCAAAAATGAAAATCACATAACAATATAAATGTAAAAAGACGGCTTGAGCAAAAGTTAAGCAAAGAAGCATGCTCTGTGATTGTGTAACGAAGAAGTATCAAGGATTATATTACCCCCAAAATGATTTATTGCTGCTTAAGCATCCATTAGCTTAATTGGAACATCTTCCCATCAATTCTAAATTCAAGGGATTCTTATCCCAAGTTTTAGGATAAGTAGAACTAAGATAAATAAAAAAAGTGTTATTTTTATCATAGTAGGAAGTCTCATATGGTCTCAAAAGAGTGATTAATTAGTAATTCAAGTTCGACAATTAATAAGGAACGAAAATATACATCATTAAGTCGAGGAGAGACCAGTTGAGAACAAAATAAAGGCATAACGACTTAGGAAATTGGAACATGTCTTGCATGGACCAAACAAACACTCGTTCAAAAGGGCATCGCGATCCCAATAGAACAGGTTAAAAGGTAGACAAAAACTAACATGGTTCGATGTGAATGCAAAACACTTGATTTTCATTAGATCTTTTAACAATGTATCGAAAGGTTAAAAAATGATTTATGTAACCAACATCACATTTATTGAGGATAAATAAAATATTAGAATTTCGTAGGCATTTGTAGCAATTCTCCTCGTCAACATATAATGAACTTTGGATGAATAGAAACTCGTTGACAAATAGAAACTAATAAACGATTCTCCTGACAATGATTAGCTTCTCGAGCTTTTGTCATGGTACTTTCACGTTAAGCATGACAAGTTTATTTTATCCTTCAAACCATAAATTTTTATGTAATTTGCACCATTTCATGACATCCACACAATTTATGACATATAACTCGTGCACGAGTTACCCATCTCAAATCTCTACAGATGTTGAGAATCTGTTATTGTCTAGGTCGACACCTGTAAGAAACATTCAAGGCTAGTTTGAATTTTCTCCCTCCATGTACTTTTAATTGAGACTAAATGAAGATTAATGAGCTAAAACATTGCACAGATTATGCTTCAGCAGACTAATGTGTTTGGAGAACAAGATTTAACAATACCCAGTAGTAGGAACAAAGATATATCAATTTATCCTAATCACATTTGGTAACTACATAATTTATATAAAACATAAAACAGGTATTAACTCGTTCCAAAAGTTGGTATAAATCAGGCTAAATGGGTAGGTTGTAATGGAAACGTTCTTGAGTGGTCCATGCCTATTTCATCTTTTAGACATTATTGTTATCAAAATCAGGTAGATGAAACAATTTGCAAAGATCAAAATCAAGCAATAAAAACAATTTACCGTATTGCTTCTAGGGTTTGCGGCAGAGTAACACTTATTTCCCAAGCCTCTGGGCTAAGGGAGAATACACTTAACACACATTATAAAACAGATTTAACAGCAAACTGGTTCATAGATAAACAAGCATCTAATCAGGCTGGAAAAAAAAAAAAAAAAAACTAGTACTGATAAACAGCCGGACCTACCATATACTAACATCATCAACGTACATTATCACACCAAACTCAAGCATAATCAAAATCAAGAAAATACAAATTTAGTATATTGCTTCTAGGGTTTGCAGGAGATTACAACTTACATCACATGCCTCAGAGAGAATTACAATTAACTCACATTGTGAAACAGGTTCGATGGCAAAACCCAGTCAACAATAAACAAGCATGTAATCAAACTGAAAATAAAAGGCAACAATGACTGATGAAGCACCTGGATCGACCAAATATCAACACCATCTATGTACAATATCACACTAAACCTTAACCACAATCAAATTCAATGGATAATCACAATTTACTAAATTATTTCTAGGGTTTGCAGGAACTTACTTCCCGTGCCTCTGCACGAAGGGAGAATTTTTCGCGTCCTCCTCTACCAACAACAACATCCATCACATTACTACAACCGGAAAAAGAAAATATGTCTGTACAATACAGAAAATGAAAAATTAGAGTAGATTCAGACCGGTTAATCCGAGGGAGAACTTGGTGATTATGGTTCCAGTAACGGCGAATCCGACAAGGAACGGCCAGTTGCGTTTAAATTCTCTCCTGAAAAACACCGGCCATGGATCGAACTTCCTCATTTTTGGCAATTGATTTTGATTTCTTCTCTCTCTAGTCTGTTTTTCTTTCTCTTCTTTTGGTTTTTGAGTTAATTAAATGGATGCTCAGTAAAATATATTATTGGTTATGGAATTTTCACTCAACTATTCATTAATTTATCAATCGCTCAAATCCTAATGTACAAATGGACAATAAATTACACGTGGAGGATGAAAACCTGACGTGACAACAACGATGTTAGTTGAGTACACTGTGGATAAAAACACAATTGGTAAAAGAGTAATGTTATTTATTCCAACTGGGGTTACAAATACAGTCTAGGTGGCGTTAATATAGCATTAAATGATAGATGAAATTAAACGCGGCATTAAATGATAGGTGAAATTAAATAAGTCATTTAATTTCACCTTTCATTTAACCTATCATTTAGAGCCGTCTAAACTGTGTTTGTATTCCCACTGGGGATGAATAACATTACTCTAGTAAAATAGCAATTTTAGTTCCATTTTCCTTCTACAATAACGACAGCCTCAAATTCTTCATAGAAGAGAGAAATCAGAAATCTCCAATTGAAACCTGACCCTATGAAGAACAAAATCCGTCAATTTGTCATGGAAATCTCTTCATCCACTTCTCAGAATTGTGAGATTGGCTTACATCCTGTCGATATTGCAGAAGTAAAGGAGATGGGCTTATATCCTTCTGGTATTGTAGAAGTAATTCAGCATTCAATGGTCAATTCTTTGAGAAAGAAGCCTTAACAAGGAAACTTATCAAGTGATCTCCATACTGTAATTTGCCAAAGGTCGTTAGTGAATTGATGTAGAATTGCACACCTCCATCGTCTGATGAAATTGTTGGTATTAAAGCAGTCCCAAATAACCAAAATAACAAAGAACAA
>CAIGRT010094095.1:0-11197 GCA_903798405.1 Fraxinus platypoda | reverse complement strand
ACTTAAAAACAAAAATATGAAAGTTGCATAAGAAGAATTTAGAGCCATAAGAAAAAGAATAATTCTAGTACTTGTACATCAAAAAAATGTACATAAGAGTGTACACCCCCCCCCCCCACATGGGGGTGGGACCCACTTTAATACAAAATATTTTACACAAGTGGGTCCCACCCCATGTGAGGAGGGTGTACACTCCGATGTACATCTTGTGATGTACAAGTGGCAATTTTCAATTTCAAATTGTCCTTAATGAAGTTCTGGTCTTGGGACCTCACCACGGAGGTCAGTCGCATACTACTCCACGATGGTTAATATATATAAACCTAATGATAGCTCCCTATTTTTATGGCAAATTAGGGAAAATCGAAATTTACAATGACTCAAATTTATAAAACGAATTTTACATGAACACAAATTTATAAACAGTCTTTAGTGAAGTTTTGGTCCTAGGACCTCACCACGGTTGTTATTCGCATACTGCTCCACAAAACGGCAATAATCATGCTATACAACCTTACACATATTCAAGTTATTAATGGTTTCACAATTGGTCATTGATTGCTAAAACTAACGCATAATTTGGTATGGCATCCATTAAGTACCCCAAGATGTGTTAAATAATTCACAAGGTTGTATCGTTAATCCTAATAAAAAGCGTTTAACCAAACATAATAAAACTCTGCCCAAAGTATAAAGTTCTAATAATATACATAAACCGACTAAAGAGATGAAAAAGATAATTATAATCCTCCAATCTTAAATATCTCCAAAGATCTTGAATTGCGCAGTCTTCTCCTTCAATTTGCATATGGATGAATTCTTGATTTGTTTCTCTCTAAGGTCGTGTATCTTGACGTTTGGGGTTGTGAAAAATTATACGAGGGTTTTCCTATTTATGTGGGTCTTCAAAAGTCACCAAATTGTGCTTGATAAGCTATAGAATCCCGAAAAATAAATTTCCAAAATGAACCACAACTCATTATTTTTGAGGGTGGCGCGTCATTTTTTTTTTTTTTTTTACAGTTTTGCTGCACTTATATCATGGTTGATATCTTGGATGACATTCCATAATATGGCAATCAATTTTGTCATTGAAAAGAGGTTGTGAATAAATTTAGTACGGTCTCAATTTTTACATCTAATAGAATGTTATTCAAGATGTACACATTGATTGTACAAGTAAATTAATCCATTTTTTTATGAGCTCTGCTACAGGAACCGCGGGGATGACCGCGCCGGTGACCGCAGACACACACATGGAGGGTTGGGATTATTTTATTCGGGTGGGACCAGCGCCTCGGCTATGAGGGCGTGGTCATCCCCG
This sequence comes from Fraxinus platypoda, assembly GCA_903798405.1. NCBI lineage: Eukaryota > Viridiplantae > Streptophyta > Magnoliopsida > Lamiales > Oleaceae > Fraxinus > Fraxinus platypoda. Next base: position 9,873 of record CAIGRT010094095.1, on the reverse strand, counting down.
CGGTCATCCATGCGGGTCGTCAAGCATTTTTCTTTTTTTATTCTCTTGAACAGCCTAGTGCATAGGCACCAAGCCAGTTGGCTAAATACGTGAGGCTGGCGAGCCTCGTCCACCTGCCACCTAGGCACAAAGAATTGCAACCCTGGTCCATCTAATTTTATCCCTTGTCCATTCAGTCCTTCAACTTTCAGCATAACCTAATTGGTCCCTTATTTTCTACTTCTTCAACTTTCTGCTTTCTTCAGTTTGACCCTCGAACTTCATAAATATTCATTTTAGCCCCCAAAGTTCTGTGAAGTACTCCAATTTATTTCCAACTCTTCCACTGAAGTCCTCGCACTTTCTGGGCAATCATGCAATTCCCTCCTTGGGCCCCAATTGAGCTCTAAAAGTCTTCCTCTTGCTTGATTCAATTTCAAGTTGGGGTTTTTACTTAAGAAAATAAAATACACCATTATGGTAGGTCCAAATAATCAAGTAAATTAAGAGCTAAGCAAGCTTGTAAATATACTTATAATCACTTACAACTAAAAGAAATGCTCCCAATTAATCAACAAAGATAGTTTAGTTATCCTTTAAATAGGGTTAATTATTGATTTTGATCGAATTTTGTGATATAAAGGTGGTATTGTATTAGGAGTCCTTTCCTAATGTGTTAATAATGTCTTCACAAGTTGAAAGAAATAGGATTACTTTAGTAATATTGTCTAAGAATGCAATTAAGAAGAGAGGAGGGGCTTTTATATAAATAACATCCAAGGCTCCAATTGTGTGACGTTCTTGACACCAAGGTGACGTGAATTCGGGCGTGTATCCAAAATTATAAGAGTTTAAAAGGAGAAAATTGTCAGAGAGAAACTAAGAAAAAAATTACTTTTGAGCGTTGTACGTTGTTTGTTCTAGCTTTGTGTAGAAGTTGTGAGAGCTGCAAAAATATTGTATTGCGAGTTTTTTCAGTAAAAATGTATTTTTTTTTCTTGTCATCATCAACGATTTGTTGAACCACATTTAATTCGATTTTCTCTTTCATGTTCATTTTAAGTTTTTTTTTTTTTTTTTCCTTTTTCACTGCATTTGGTGGGATTTTCTTCCAAAAATATATTAAAATATAAAAGAGCAAACTATAAAAAAAAAAAATTTGTTCTAGGAGGGATTTTCTTTCAACAAAATATATTAAAAATATAAAAGAGCAAACTATTTAAAAAAAATTGTTTTTGGCTAATAGTGAGTGTTTACATAATTGTCGCATAGATAGTTCAAAAGTGTATACAATTTTATCTAAATTTTTAGATGAGTTGGTTTAAAGGATATATAAGTGGATAAAAGTTCACATACAACCACAGGAAAAATTATCAAATCTAGTTGGTATGATCAAATTCATTATTTGATTGCTAGACTTGCTCTAATTAAAAAAGAAAATTAAAGACAGAATTATGAACGATTACATCTAATAATTAAATTGAAGGAATTTATTGAAAATCTAAGGTTGTGTTTGGGACACATTCTTTTGANTGGTATGATCAAATTCATTATTTGATTGCTAGACTTGCTCTAATTAAAAAAGAAAATTAAAGACAGAATTATGAACGATTACATCTAATAATTAAATTGAAGGAATTTATTGAAAATCTAAGGTTGTGTTTGGGACACATTCTTTTGAAAGAATGTATTATTGAATAGTAGATTGATGGAGAATGTGTGGTTAAAAATGAAGGAAAAATTATTGATGTGATGGAAAATATTATTTTATTGAAGAATGTGTGGTTGAAAATGAGTAGAAGAATGAGAATGAAAAAAATAATGTGTACCAAACAGAGCCTAAAACATAAAAGGGCTCCCCCTTCACAAAAATATTAAAAATCCCATTATTCCACATGCAACCAATAGAACCAACTCTACAAGTACATTATTATGTGCTGCAATAGAATATATCTGCAAATTAAATGGATCAGTTCGATACAATTTTCCAGGAGGGCCTGTCGTATAAATGAACCGCGATGGTGGTGGTGGCATTTGCTCTGTCACGTAAATGAATCTGGGCGGTGGCGGAGTTGGTGGAGTAGTACAATATTGCTTTTCGTTTGAAGGCGGTGGAGGTGGTGGTGAAAGAGAAGGAGGCAGCTGGTTGCATGGATTACCACAAGGGCATTCCCCACACTTTATGCTCACTTCAGGCACCTTCGCCACCGCCGGCTCCACCAAGGGGTCATCAACCTTGGTGGAAGAAGTTGCACCTTCTGAGATATGAAAAATGAGAATCATAAGAAATATGCAATTCCACTTATGTATCAAAATATGCATAATTTGGATTTCAGTAGTATAGAGCAAGTCCTAGCAGGAAAAGAAATAGGATTGGGCATAGAAAGAGAATGAAAATGAAGTATTTTATAGGGTAGGTTAGAATATCATTTGTATTTCTTGTGTGAGATATGAAAATATGACATCTTTGATACATAGTAACAAATTGAAATACACAATATAATATACAGTATTTTATCTTTCTTTTTTTTCTTTAATACTGTCCCTTAACGAAAATGAAGTGTCTAGTGTAAGTACGAAATAGCATTTGTTGCAACAATGGCATCTTTGGTACATAGTATAAAACCGAGTCGAACAATATAATAGGCACTTGTATACGAATGAAAATGAAGTGTTTTATAGGGTAAGTACAAATATCTATTGTATTTCTTGCATAAAATACACAATATTAACATCTTCGACTTCCAGTATTAGAGTGAAGAATACAGTATAATAGATAAAATTTTAATTTCTTCTTACACTGTATAATATTTATCAATACGTCTATTTCGTAACAAGTTGGTTTGGTTAGGTAATTTTCTCGCTTTAATTAGGATGTGGACTTGGTATGATCAATTATAGCCTCTTTCTTTGGTTATAAATGGAAGCCATGAAAGCGAATTGCATGTGGATGTGTATATATGTAGGCCCTCTTCCACTTTCTATTCTTTCCTTAATTCTTGACTAAGGCTAGCTCTTTATGGGTGTGTAATAAGGAAAATGCTTCTCTGCCAGAAAAATGGGTGACATGCGGTTTGACACCCTCTCACAAGCCGTGGGCCCCACATGAATTTAATATTCCTGGAAAAAAAGTGGGCCACCCCTCATTGTGAGATGATGTCAAACCGCATGTCATCCATTTTCGGTCACTGTAGTGGGGTTGGTGTAATAAAGGTGCAACATGAATAACTTCCAACTACTATACAAAATGACATTCTTAACTTTTCCAAGTCGATTGATCTAGTAATCACAATGTCAAGTTCTTGAACTAGTACAATCTGATCACAACATCAAGTTCAATTACTCTAATCGTCTAATCTAGGTTAGACTGAAATCTAGTACCTATTCACTATAATAAAAATTGTCTTTTGTAACAGGCAAATAACGTTGCGAAAGGATTTTTGCAACGTTCAAGCTTATATTGCGAAATTCAATATTATCGTAGAGTAGAAGGATACGACAACGTTCAAAGATCGTTGCAAAAGAACGAAATACGTATACTTTTTGCAAAAGTCAGCGAACATTGCAACGGACGACATTAGTAACATGCATTAAAATAATGTTGCCAAATGTCAATTATTTTAACTTGCGGCAACATACACTTATTAGATGTTGCGGTTGACCCCTATATTTGGCCTCCATTTTTTCGAAAAATCATTTTCAACAACATATTCTCTCATAAAATAATTTTACATGTAAAATGAAAAAAAATTCTTTCCTTTTTAACTACATATCTATAATATATTAAATATCACATTAAAGGAGAATTATTTTTTAGACGATTATAATCCTAATACATTTCAATAATTTCAATAATATCTCATTTTTCGTTTTTCAATATGTATTTAATTGATAAACTGTAATAAATACTATGATTAATTCTTGATTAATTAATATTTACATTCATTTAATTAATATTAATTAGAATTACACACGTTCATTCCCCTATTATTAATTCTCAATTAATTAATATTAATATTCATTTAATATAAATGATTTAACATTCATTGTGAGGTATATATTCTTTGGTATTAATTCTAAATTAATTAGCATATATCGTATTTGCCGTTCATCTTCATTTATGCATTTAATTATAATTCTAATACCCACATTAAATTATGCATTTCACTATTTACGTGCATGTATAATAATTAACATTTATTTTTTAGAACTTGCATTTCTCTTATATTTAGATTAAAAGGGTAAATGAAGGGTCAAATATTACATTTACGAAACTTATAAAATATTTTAGAATAACGTGCAACGCACGTTCACTCAGACTAGTTTTCAAAAAAATCAATATTTCAAAATACATTTTCTTACCAAAATGGGGCTCCAAAAGGGGCTAACGAATGTTACCTTTTACATGTTGTAAAATGTTATTTTTGTTGGGATGAGACGAGCAAATCAAGAATATTGAGATCTCTTTAATTAGCGTTCTTTTGTATTTTGGAACAAAAGATTAAAAGCTAAAGTTTCAAAATAAATCATTCCAGCTAGAAAGGCTGCAGATGTGTAAGAATTGCATTATTTCAGAATAAATCTATCTTTAATTTGCTTTCAGTTAACTAGACATGAATATTTCAGATTCCTTGTTAAAGTCGATTTTACCTTTCAATATTATTTGTGTTTCAATTTTCAGTTTTAAGTTTTGAGTTCATTTTTACTTTTCAATTTTAAGGGTCTGTATTAAAATTCCTAAAAAAATGTTTAATTTGTTATTTTGAAAAATTAGTTTCTCAAAACAGAAAATTAGAAAACACATTTATTTTGAAATTTGGAAAAATTATTTAATAACATTTTATTCCATGAAATCTGATTATTCAATAAAATAGAAAATTTTTATATTAATATATTATCAAGTAATATATACATTTTAAAGTTTGTGAATTTTACAATATTTTTTCTCGTTACAAAAGTAAAATGAAAACAAATAATAAATTGATTTCAAAACATATAAAATAATAATTAAAAAAATTAATGACGTGGAATGAGAAATTTTTACCAGTGTTTATTTAAATATTGTATTAGAATTTTAATGAAATAATCATTAAAGAGTATAAACTATAAACTATTTTTATTTTTTATAATTTTTATTTTTCTAGAAATTTTCATGATTTTTTTTTTAATTTCAGTTTTTTAGATTTTTGGATTTTATTTTTTCAAATTTTGTATTTTTAAAATTTATATTTTTTATTTTTAAAATTTTATTTAAATAAGTTTTATTTGAACTCTTGTTTTTCATATTTTGAGTGTTCTAAAAGACGTTTTTAGTATTTTACAAAATTGAAAATTGAAAACAACCTCAAAATAGTAAATCAAACGCACTCTTAGCTTGTGTTTGACACTTATTTTGGGAAAAAAATGAATTTTGAAATAGTGATTGATGGAATAATGAAAAGTTTTAGATTTATGTGTATTATTTTATTTGGAGAAAGTGGGGTTGAAATGAAGAATGAGAAAAAAAAATGAAAATGAGAATGAGTGTCAAACAGGGCCTTAATTTCATTAAATTAAATCGGCACCAATTGGAGGCAAAAGGAAAAATGCCATACGATCAACCCGGCTAAAGAATCATCCATGGAACAAGCCAAATTTGCAAGTATGTGGGTCACTTTATTACCGTCTTGGAGAAAAAAGGGGCACGAGCCACTACTCATTTCACGTAATAATACTATTATCAAATAAGACAATGGCATTTGGTGCAAAAAGAAACCACCGTGCCTAAATTTTTGTCTTAGTAAATTTAATGTTATGTTTAGTACGTTAGAATAAATATTGTTGAATAACGTTAAACAAGTAAAAAAAAACTAAAATTTTAATGGATAATCATTTTTTAAAAAAAATCTTATTTAGCATTCTACATTGTCGTAATGTCTACTCAACCAAACAAATCATAAGGTGTGTTCAGTATGCAATGGACGATACTATAAGATTTTAACCCCTTTTTTTTTAATTGTGTCCAAATATTTTTTAACTCTTGTTTATCAATTATCGAAGAACGAGAAATCGAGAATAAATTACTTAATATAAATTTTAATGATTTCCCCCACTAGTGAATCATGAGGTATCATATTCGAAATCAGAAGAGAACATTTATATTATAGTTTAAATAATTATTGCACGTCAAATCTTCTTCACAACACCGATGCCTTACGGGATAGAGGGAATCAATACTCAATTAAAGCTACGCTTTTTCCCAGTCTTGCTTTAGAAACTCTAAAAGAATATATTCTTTGATAATATTTCATTTAATCTATCAAATATTTTAATTATACATTTTCATTTTATAATGGTTCGAATATGTAAATAAATTGTGAATACAATCCAAGTAATAGATGTCCAAGTTTACTTAATTCAGGTGCATGATACGTTGATACATATCAGTACTACAGCGCATTTTTTCGTCTGAGTCAGAATAAATATGTTCTGAACATTCTCTTTAAAATTTAAGTAAAAAAGCGAATGTTCATATTATTTTTTAGTAAGTAACATTGGAGGCGATTCAACGAGCGGTCCATCTTAGTAGTCAATTACTTGAGCAAAAACTTTCTTTCAACTCGAACTCAATAGTTTGGTGCAACCATTGATTGAGAAAGAGAATTTTTTTTTTTTAAACCAGCATGATAGTGTATTTTATTAATATTGAAAAGAAAAGAACAATACCTTGAACGGGGCTAGACTTGACTTTCAAATAAAGTGAGAGGGAGTAGGATTTACCCAGTTCAAAGAGAGAAAACAAGAAATTGTGCGTGCGAGTTTGCAACGTACGTTGAACGTTCTAATTTTTTGTGGGAGGAAGTTGAGAGGGTAAGAAAAAAATTGTATTATGAAAAATTTTGAGTCAATAAAATCTCATTCTCTTGTGATCATTAGTAATATAGTGAACTGAGTTTAATTTCTCTCTCTTTTGTGCTTGTTTTTCAGTTCTGTTGCATCCATTTCGTGTTTGAAGTAATTTTTTTCCCCCAACATTTTATCCACAGTTAATAAAAAAATCCATCCAATTTATTCAATGTACGGTGGCAATAGGCTCGAGCATCCCACTTGCTGGGCGGCAGCCGAGCTTGGCAGGTAAAGCCACGAGCTTTCTCACTACTCCACCATATTTTCCTTATTTTTTATTAAAGTACTTTAAATTTTATTTTTATTTATAGTTTATTCCATAGTTAATTTTTTTTTTTATGTATTTTTTTAAAAATAATATCATAGAAATAAATACTTAAATGGGAAAACGGAGCGAGGAATGGGGACCCTTCCCCGGCATCCCGTAAGTGGGGATTTGGACCATCCTTAATTTAGCTAAAAATATGCTTATCTTCCTTGGCTTGAGACGTTAATTACTCTCAACTCATCCTTTATCTTGCTTTAATCGCATTGAATTCCATAAGAAATCCAAAATAACATCTACACCAATCATTTAACACACTTTGTAACCCAACTTTGTACAAATAGCTTTATTGATTGGAATAATGTTATTTATAGGGGAGACTATCGATAGTCGTCATGCATCAAATAACAAACACGTATATACCACGTAAGACTACTACCATAGTGTTTCTTATGAATAACATTACTCAAATGTTGAGATGATCAATGATCTTAGCATTTTCTTGAGAATTCTAAAAATATATGGACGACTACCATCTACATTTATGCCACATAAATGTTCTACGAGCTAAAATAGCGTCACTGCTAGTTTGAAATTGTTGGAAAATTTTGGTTTAATTAGTTGGTTTGACCAACTTTTGACCAATTATTTTAGTAAGTCTCATTAGTTGGACAAAAGATTTCTTTGGTCGAGTGTGTTCTACTCTATAAGTAGATTAATGTAATGTATTTATTTTCTCAAAATCAATTTAGGATGAATGAGAAATTAATGCCAAAAGATGACAACTTGAAGTTGTTGAAATAAATTGGGAATAAAATTGGCAGGAAATTGAAAAATGTCAATCCTATATAGAAAAGTTGAAGAGTAGAAATCATTTTATATTGCTCAAGTTTGAGACTTGAGTTTGAGCCCCTAGGGATATCAATAGTCTTTGAAGGGGAGAGAACATCATGCTAGTAGGTTGGGCCAAAGTCCACACGTGCGCGCCGCCGTCGTCCGTCCGACCGGTCGGCACGGGCACAACTTTTGAACACAACTTTTCAACTTCTATATAAAGGTCTCCATACCCTGATTTTCATTCATTCCAAAATCAATTATGATTTTATTCTTCTTCCAAATTTATTCATTCGTCCCTACATTATTCTAAATTTTACAATTCGGTCTCCAAAGTTATTTTCATGCATTTTAGTCCTCCAATTTTTTAGAGAAATCAAAACGTGAGTAGGTTAGCCGGGTCTTGTAATTTGGAGTGCTACTATTACAAATCGAGGTTGTTGTATTTTGGGATATGAGTGTCGGAATACACCAGTGCATGGCATTATCGTCTTAAAAAGAAAGTGTCGAACTCTTGCTTCGATCATTAACATTTTATATCATTCATTTTTGCAAGTCGTCATTCTGCTCAAATCAATTCACGATAATATCATTATTTGTCAACTATCAACAGAAATCACGGAGTCAATATTAGTGATTAATGGAATAAACATTGTAAAGTTTAGTGACTAAGCTCCTGTTTGACGGAGGTTAAAATTAGATTTTGGTTAAAGGTTGATAAAATGTGTAATTGAAAAAGTGTGGATTCTATGAAATATGTAATTAAAATTAATTATTAACTTTGACTTTAATAAAAATTTAGATTATAATTTGTATCAAACAAGGACTAAATGAGTTAAAGTTTAGAGATCATTTGCTAACAAACAAGTTTAGGAACAAACCAAATATTTTTACCCCTAAACCTATTCACAATTTGGCTATAGTACTATCTCGCGTTGAAAATTTTGATGCATTATCGTCAAAAAAATGTATATATTTTTTTTATTTGGTCCAGAAGCGGCAACATTAATCTCGAGTGAAAAGTGAACAGTAAAAGACTTGAACCCAAGACAATAGAAGAAAATTGTTGGGAAAATTAGGCTCACTACACTAAAAAAAAATTAAAATTTGATTCATACTGTTAAAACTAATTAAAAGTGTTAATACCGTATTGATTACGTTTAAAACTTGAAAACCTGAAAAAAAAATCCCAAACCAGAGAAAGGGAAATTCCTGAACCAGAAGACCATCAAGAAACGCGAGAGAACAATAGTGAAATTTTGGGTTTAAACAGGAAAAAAGCGAAGTGATGGATGTGTCATCACAGCCATTCGGCTCTTGGTACTTCCACAATTTCACATATTACATGTTCTCATAACAGTGGGTTTGATTTTCCAATAGCTAATTATCGCTTCTTATTTGAATCTGGCAATCTCAATTTTTGGAATCGAAGTTGCCCTTCCATCATTAATGCTCCGCTGCTTCTTATTCGAATTCGGTAATCTCAATAAACTAATGGTTATGTGTATGAGTTGAATCATTTGTCTGAAGAAGAGTCTTGGATTCTATTTTGCCAGAAAACATTCACGAGGAACCTTTCCCCTGCACACTTGATTGAAATTTGCAAGAGCATCTTGAAAAGGTGTAGAGGATTTCCGCTTGCCGTTGTTGCTATTAGTGGAGTGTTGTCCAGTCCACTGCATAATATAGATACGTGTGCAAACACTGGAGGTAGGTCACCTAACTACATTACATTCTCTCCTCCCAAACAATTTTAAATTCATAGAATTAATATTTTAGGATTAATCTACTTGTACATTACCGTGTACATAATGTGAGTGTGGTGGAGCCCACGACAGTGTAGCGTAGGCCCCACCTCCTCTCACATTATGTACACCCTGATATACATGCTAATGTACAAGTAGCATTGT
>CAIGRT010094094.1:0-17703 GCA_903798405.1 Fraxinus platypoda | reverse complement strand
AGAAGAAAGAGAGAGGAAAAATCAATAATATATTGAGTCGTCAAAATTAGGTTTTTTAATGAAATACAAAAATTTATATATTACAAGAAAAGTAAACAAAAAGGAAACCTATAAAAGAAAGAAACTAAATATTATGCAATAATATTATATAAGGCTAACATCCCCCTTCAAACTCACGATGCTACAGCAAAAAACAGCGAGAGTTTGTCAAACAAGAAGTGAAAACTATGAAGTGCATGAGACTTCGTGAAGAAGTCAGCAAGCTATAACGATAAAGAAACAAAAAGTAGAGAAATGGTGCCATCTGCAGATGATGGCAAATCAGATGACAGTCAATCTCAATATACTTCGTGCGCTTATGGAATACAGAGTTGTGAGAAATATGAATAACACTTTTATTATCACAATACATAGGGGTTGGAGAGGAGGAAGAAACACTCATGTCTGCAAATAACTAACGCAACCACACAATCTCAATGGTATGCATGTCATAGTAGGATACTCTACCTCGTTAGTATGTTTCTTACTCTTCCAAGAGATAAGGGAATCACCTCAAAAATCGAGCTCACGTACCCCAAACGTCATTATGTGTGAGTCCCACTCGCCTGACTAGAAGAAGCATTTTGACATGTTGAACAAGAATCTGGTCTCAGTTTTCTCAATCAGTCTCTGGTTCTATCGGAATCATAATTTTTAGTTGCGGTCGAGTATGGTTTTACACAGTTTTTTCCTGCCTGGTTTCTTCTTGGATTTCCATCGTATTACAATCAAAAATTGCACAAGTTTCACTCAACTATAGGCTCTGATACCATGTTAGCAATATAAGCTACAATGAACCAATATAGTGAATCAATTCAAAGAAAAGGAAAGAAAAAGAAAGAGAGAGGAAAAATTAATAATATATTGAGCCTTCAAAAATTAGGTTTTTTAATAAAATACACAAATTTATACATTACAAGAAAAGTAAATAAAAAGGAAACTTATAAAAGAAGGAAACTAAATATTATGCAATAATATTATATATAAAGCTAACAATAGTTATCAAAACCAATGACAGATTCAAGTATTTAAACACTTTTGTAATCAATACTTTGATATGCTTCATATCTATCATACAAATAGTAAAGATTTTAGCCCAATAGTACAACCAGATTTTAGAAAAAATAACCAAATCATCTTCATCATCCACCGTACCACCACCTACGATTAAACACAACTACTCCAAATCCAGCCACACTACTCCTCATCTTTAATTGAAAAACCTTGATTCGTTACCAAAACCGTAGTGGTAGGTCGTGAAATCCAGACGGAGAAATTCCACTACTTGTTGTAAAATTTTAGAATTAGTAGTCACAAAGATATCCTAACATTATCAAAATCAATGACATGCAAATACTTTAATCAATTTTGTAATCAATGCCTTGATATGCTTCATATCTATCGCAAAGAATGTAGCTCAATGGTACAACTAGATTTTCACAAAAATAATCTTAATCACATGAACACATATAAGCATAAGAAAATGAAGAAACGAGAGGCGAGAGAGACGAGCTTCAATTCCATTACTGGAGTTGTCGTGGATTGGTCGGCTGTGGGTAATGAGAGTCAATAGAGCGAGAGGCGACGATCCGACTAGAGCGAGAGCCGAGGGAGAGGCGAGAAGCAAGAGATGAGAGAAATTAACAATTTGATTTTAGGGTTTAAGTTTTGTAAATTAAGTTTTTTTTTTTTTTTTTTTTAATATTTTCACTAACCAAGTTGGGTTTTTTTTTTAATTAAGTTTTTTTTTTTTTTTTTTTTAAATATTTTCACTAACCAAGTTGGGTTGGATTAGTTCGGTTTTTAATTGGTAACCCACAATCTGACTAAAATTTTACTATAAAACTCGAACACAATCCAGCTTAATTAACTACAAAAATTGACCCAAATCGATTCATCAATCGATTTAATTTAGCTGAGATCGATTTTTGCCCAGCCCCAATTATAGCCAGTATGTTGAAGTCTTGAAGATAATGTAATTATATCCTGTACAAATGTTAATTTTACTTGTTCGGTTGTTCCTATATGTTATAAAATAGAAAGGAAAGAGAACGAAATAGAAAAGTCAATAAAATTGTGCGTTTAGTAAGAACCAAAACCCCATATTTATAGGAATTATTATGGATACAATAGTCATAATAACTAGGGTTGTATGACTATAAAATTTATAAATACTACTATATTTACAACACTCCCTATTGAATGATTATTTACATAATAACTATCTCATTAAAACATTGTTTTGACAAAAAATCGACGGAACAAAAAATGCCAACAAATAAAAAACAATACTAATAATTTTAAGTAACAAACTATTGCCTCATTAAAATCTTATCAAAAAAATTCAATGGGACAAAACTTGATCGAAGGAAAAATAGTATAGCTACTTCTCCTAATTTCAATTTTTGTATCAAGCGATCTATGGCTGGTACGTCAATGTCTTCAATATTGATGTCTTGTATATCAGTATCTTCAAGAAAATTCAGTGCGACAAAACTTGATGGCTGTAGTAACGTGATGATTCAAAAAATAGTTCTTTATCTCTTCAAGAGTGTCATACATATCAAAGTATTATTTTGTTAAATGTCTTTTAGGTTATGGACATTCATTAGGATTTTATTTTTCTTATTTCATTTTCACACAAGTGTTCAGACTACAAGTCAAGAAACTTCAACTTTCTATAATAAATAAAAATTTGATAAGATTGCATCCTTTTTGGTCGTCATATCTTCAATCGAGATGTGTCAATAAATTTATTTCAATATCTTTGCTATTCATAATATGAAGCGGTACATCATGTACAAAGGTGTTGTCAACAACCTTTTTTCGATTCTATTTTCTCGTAACAATATAACTTATTGAAATGTCTCAATTTTCAATATATCAGGCACCTAAACATCTTCTGGGGTTTCACATTTTGTTATGTCTATATACTTTTCGAAAGTATATACGCCTTCTAAATAAGATCATATTTGCAAATTGCTCTATTTTTATTCAGATATTTTTATATTAGAATTGAATATCATCACGCTTCAAACGTGTCATAAATTTATTAAATATAATATTAACTAATTGTCCTACAAGACGTTAATTCGATTTGGAGCATTTAAAGTTGGTGAGATATTGTTGATCTCTTTGGTTAGTAAATAAATCTTAATTATGTTTCAAACGTCTTGTTCGAATTATCTTTTACAATGATTTAGATAATGATGTATTTGTACATTATTTACAATTTCTTAATTTTTCCCCCTAATGCTGAGGTATTGTCCAATCAATTGAAAATCAGTAAACTACTTTATAAAATATCATCCGTTAGGACTTGAGATATTATATAAGGATTCAAACTACTAATTTATTCTAAGAATTCTTTACTTTCCATCTCAGTGTATTGTAGTGGATCAATTTTACATATATTACACTATCAAAATAATTAAATGGAAAAATTAGGCTCTGATCATAAACCAATTATAATAGGGAGAACTATGATGTTCGCATAATGCGTAATAGCATTCCCTAAACAGAAATGAAAAATACTTTGTTCCCAATTAAATTAATTGGAAGCGTTAACAAAGCAATAGTGTTAAAACAATTTATCGATATCCCAACTAACACTTATTAAAAAGTTGAGCTTTAGGATCACTAGTATTAAAAAGACACACTGTCTTAATTGTATAATCTGAAAATTATACTCATAATTTGAGTAACACTTTCGCAAACTTCAGGTTTGCAATAGTGTTAAAACAATTTATCGATATCCCACCTAACACTTATTAAAAAGTTGGGATTTATGATTACTGGCATTAACAAGACAAATCCTCTTGATTGTATAATTTGAAAAATTATGCTCAGAATTTAAAATTTGAGCAGAAATTTTGCAAACTTTGAATTACGAACACCATGCAATTATCTAATAGATATATCAAGTTTATTAGACACAAATAATATCTAAATGGTCAACGTGGAGGGTGACGGGACCACATATATCACCCGAATTAATTTTTAGAAATATACGGAATTCAGTCCCTATTTTAGCTAGTGATATTTAATGATTAATTTTTCATAAAGAGAACAAATAACATATAGAAATTCATTGGAATGAAGAATCTTCAGGTTCTTCGTTGAATGTCTATTTGAATTTTTAATTTCGCATCATTATTGATTTAGTGATAGTCCAACTGATTATGTCATACAATAAAATCAAATTAAACTTTTGGTTCTATATAGTGTTTGTTTAAATTGTACCACACATTTTAGAACTTAGTAGGTTTCTTTTTAATTCAGCAGAGAATAAATTACTATTACTAATAAAATTTTATTCTAAAACACAATGCAGTATTGACTCTTTTATAGGTACAAAACAATATTCCAGAAGAATATTGTTATATACTTGGTTATGATTACTCACAATTAATAGAGCAATATTCTTCAAAAATATTGATACATTTAAATTAATCATAATATTCTTCTAAGATATTAATATGTATAAATTTGTACTTCTTTATAAACACAAAACGCTATTTATCAAGAATACTAATATGTATATTTTTTTTCTTCTTTTGGAGTAATATATCAATTTGTAGTGACATGCTCTTTAGGAGCATATAATTCTTTCTGGAACATTTATATAAGATGGGTTGTGTTTCTTTTAGAACATTAACAACATATTCATTTAATACAAAAATATAATTTATAGCTGTGCTTCTTCAGGAACACGAGTCAAATCAAAATATTTAACTAATCTAAAAATTCACAACTATAATATATAATAGAAATAGAAAGCCTTTTAAAGAATATACTACTTGAATTTGAAAACTTTAGAAAGTCTTGAACAGTTGACAAATCTCATATTTATCAAAGATAAAATTTTAAAAAAAATTATATTACTTAAAATTTTGCTATTGTTCATGTAGTTATTTCTCATAAATAAACCGCGGGATTTTGATAGGAACTGTTGGATTTGAAGCAAAATGAGTTATGAAATTCATGTCCAAATTTCATGACGATTGGATCACAACATGTTGAGATATCAACATTTTTATCACAACTGTGCAGGTTGTTCAGATTTTACGAATTTCTACATTATTGATTCCGAAATAATGAAACATTTTTTTTCATAATATGTCACTATTGGGTCAACAAACTTCGAGTTCCTGATAATATTTAATTCAAACATTTTTATGAATGTGCAATATATACTAGAAGGGAGTGCCAGTAATTTTTCTTTTATTTGCTTATGGTCAAATACAAAAGAAATGCAAAGATATTTTATATTGTTCTTGCATCATCTCAATAGGATATCAACTGCAGCTAATATCTTAAAATTAGGCAAATTTCTTCTGAATCTACTAAAATAAAGTACATCGTCAATATTTTTTTTTTTTATTTGATAAAATAATACAAGCTTTTTCGAAACTTTCAACGATATTCGATGCATCTAATATCATATTAACATTATTTTATGCTAATGTTAAGTCTAGAAAAAAGTTTGTCTATGATTAGATTACAAGACATACCTCAAATTCTATCACGATATTCAAGTAAACGGATATTTTGAGCGCAAACAGCAGACAATAGTGATGTTTAAAAAGTTGTACTTCTTCAAAAGCAACAACATGACGTAATCAACTTAATAATATATAAAAAAATCTAAAAATTGATTGGATTCAGAGATAACGAACATCAATTTAATATATTAATTGACAAAATAATTTATTTGATAAACTATTTAAAATTGATTAATTAATTTAATATATAATAATTATATAATCACAAACGACAAATTGCCCACGGCCCACAATAAAAATGGTTACCAAAGTTGATTCCGAATATCCGATTCAACGAACGTGATTATGTATGTGTGTAGTTTCATGCAAATTCGAGCCCACTATTAGATGTGAAATCTATGATTAGGTTACAAGACATACCTCAAATTCTATCGCGATATTCAAGTGAGCGAGCATTTTGAGCGCGGACAACAGACTTGGGAATCAGGTCACCAAAACTGATGAGTGGTTTGGGCCACCATTATTTAATGTAAAAAAACGAATTCACGTAATCACCGGAATTCACTGCGGTATAAAAGAAGAGCATTTTTTTAAAGAGAAATCGTACTGATAACGTGTTATAAATTAAAGAGAAAATAGAAAAAATTATAGAATTATATGCTTTATTAAGAACCAAATCCACATATTTATAAGGAAGGATTACGACTACAAGGGATACAACAGTTATAATAAATAGGATTGTAGGGGTATAAAAGTCGTTCATAAATACTACTATATTTACAACACTATCTAATTTATTGTTAATTACATTACATTGCATTACATTTTTTTTTTTTGTAGAACTTTTGGAATTAATAAACAAAATAATTTGAAGATAATCAAGGGGCACAATGCTAAGTGATTCATTCGTGTTACAAGTTTTATTTAATGTTTGACTCATTTTTCTGTAAGTATTCCATTTCTTTTTGTTGTAGGAATGCACCCTTTTCTTTTTTTGGTACGAATGTACCCTGGGACCTGTACAACGATTGATTACGATGGAATATTGTATCGATGTTGGATTATTGTAATATATTTGGATGGATGTTAAATTTTAAATTTTGAATTTATTGAATTTGGATTACTGTAGTATATTTAGTATCGTATTGAATTTGGATGACTTCAACAATTTTTGTATTTAGGTTGAATTTATTTTAATTAAAAGGTATAATACGCAGGTATTTAGTATTTAGGTTAAATTTAATAGGTATTTAATTTGATGATTGTATTACTTTTAATATGCATTATTTTTAAAAATTTAGTTTCATATTGTTCTATTGGATTCAAGCTTACCCTCCATCGACGATTGATCCAACCTCAATCGACTCATATCCTTTCAAATTGCTATTTTTAATGTAATTGAAATTGCCCCCAACTAAATTGGATACAAACTTTTAAAAATGATTTCAGCAAATTCAACAAAAATGGCATCAGCGAGAAGTGGGCCCAAAAGTTTGCCCAACAAAGAAATAAACGGGTTCGACATGAATCAGGCCCAAGTCCAAACGATTTGGTCGGGTTTCAACCCGTGGATGGGTTAGCTCGATTTGATTTCTCGTAAAATCGAATTTCTTGAATTGAGTTCGGGTTGGATTCAAAACCGATTCGATCCAATCCACGTCTAGCCATACCTACTAGCATGTTTGGCTAAACTTTCAAATTTGTTTATAAATAAGTATATTTCTGACTAAAGGGTTAATTTTAAAATAATTATTTCTTTAATTAAAAATAAGAAACAACACGTTTAAGTATGCTCGAAAATTTAAAAAATTAATTAATTAAAAAGTAATGTTTACTTACTTTCAAATTTAGCGGAAAGTGCTATGAATTGAAATTGATTTTGAGATCGAAAATAAATACGGTGAGCTCCCATGCTCTTGTTTAGTCAAAATGTAGAAGTTGGCTAGTAAAAATCCTTCTGAATTTGTATTTTTTCAATATTTTTTGAAAAATGTGGGGTTCGATATTCCATCTATCCAGGGACGAATGGAGGGGGGCGGGACCTGCCCCCAAGCCCAGTTTCTTTTTAAAGTCTTTCTATTTATCAGTCGAGTAGAAAAAAAAAATGTGTCCCCCTAGCTCGTCCCCTGCACCTATCCCAACACAATTGATGCTTGTGGGGGGTGTTGACACCATAGGCAACTTGCTCAAAATTGATTTACATTTATATATACAAAGTAGTTTTCTCTTGCATTTTATTTTCCTTTTTATTGAAGATTTGAAGTCATATTTTCTTTATGTGGTCGATCTTAAACTCATATTTTGTCGTATCTTACAAAGTAAATATTTGATACATAGTTCATCAAAAACAAAATTCTAATTGTCGTGGTTAGAAAAGAAGTTGTTGTGGTTGCTTTAATTGCACTAAAAATAATTTCTTTTACATAAAGTAGCAAAATGGCAAGGGATCAATAATTTGTTCTAAATTGCTTTGTCTATGTGTGTGTTTTGACTGGTATAGGAGATAAGGAATCACTTTTTAAACGAGATTTTAATGGGATTAAAGTGCTTGTTGACCAGTCAAATATCTTTTAGTGCTTTAGTTTAGAGAAAATTGCAGATGGGATCCCATTTTCTATTTTTGGCACTACCATTTAGAAGTCTGCAAAAATATGTGGATCAAGGACTATTGGATGGACTTCCAGTAGAGTAAGTGCCTGAATTGCAGTTGCCCACTTTTTAGAAGGGTAAAATTGTCTTTCCACAATTTTTTTTCCCATTAAAACAATTAGAATAATTAAAAAGACAAACAAAAATGACAAAAGAATTTAAAAAAAAAAAAAGATAAAGAAAAAAAATTAATCATCTTCCTCACACATCCTACCGACCTACCATCACCACCCCAAATCCAATCACGACACTCCCCATCTTCAATCAGAAGACGTGAATTCCTTCTCAGAGCGTAGTGATGGGCGTGAAATTCAGGATAGAGAAATTCCACTTCTTGCTACAAAAACTAATGACATTTCTCTCCTTGATTTCGCAATTCAAATGTCTTTATATGGTTCGCGAATGGTTGTTGGCCATAGGGGTGATGGTATCATGGTGGTGCCTTTGCATTAGGTGGGATGGAGGAGGGCGATGCTAGTGATGGTAGCAGAAGTCGCCCAGGAAGTGGTAGCACATGTTTGGGAGATGGGTGGGTTTGGAGATGATATTTTCCCTTTTTTAATTATTTTCTTTTTCTTTTATGGATTTCTTTCTTTTAATTAAATGTGAAGAGACCATCTTGCCATTTTAAAAAAATAGTCAATTAAAGGTCAATCATTGATTTTTTTTAGCAAATTGACTGACTTTTGGAAAGATCCCATTCAAATGTCCTTATACTGCATATATTTGCAAAATTTTGGGATGACAATGTCAATTATTGAAGGATTGGGATTCACGGCACCTTTTTGAAAGGTTTAAGACCTAAGCTGCAATTTTCCCTTTAGTTTATGTTAAAGAAAATTTCATATTTTATATGAAGTGAATATTTGGTATCAATAGTTTTAGAATTCTAGTAGACAAGTTATACTTTGTTATTCCTAGTCGCATCATGTCCCGTACTGCGTTATAAGACTTGTAGGTGTCAATTTCCCGAGAACACGAGTCATTTGTTGGTTTTTTTTAGCACAATCAAATCAAGATTCACTTCAATGGACTATTGAGAACGAATATTTTTGTTCTCAATTTAAGATCAATTACATGAATTCTTGTTGTAAATATGCTCGATCTATTCTTAAATTTATGTTAATCATGGACATTTTCAGCCATTATAGATGATTCTGTGCAAGAAAACTAAACTGAACTGAATCCAAACACATTAATTAAAAGAAAAAAAAAGGCAAGCTTAATTTAAGTTATAAGTTAATATAGAACACTTACATCCCAAAATTAACCCCAATTTCCATATTCTATAACAGAAAAGCAAAAACCCAAAAATAAGTAATTAAACATATATGTAATATCAGATCTTCCATGGCTGCTTCTTTAGACTCTAAGCAAGTAAACACTAAGCTCAGGAGCCCCATTATTATCAGGATTCATCATATAAAATGCCTCTGAATCTCTAGATCCTAAAACTCTTTCAAATTTAGCCCTCATGTACATTATTTCACCATCAGATTCTGCACCGAAATCTCCATTGTTTTCTGCAGGCAAAACTCCTGCCCCCATTGAAATTGGCTCCACAGCTTTCAATATTTTCCAGTCTTTTTCCCCACATTCTCTCCTTGTTGCGAATCCATAATTTTTCCCATTGCAGTTTGTCCTCCACAGGGGTTCTTCCAGGAGCCTCATCGGTTTCTTCTCCATCTCCCTATCGCATTCCAGGGCGATACGAACCAGGCCGGACGCCATTTCTTTAACCAGGCCTGAGATTGGAGTGGCCAGTTCAATCAAGAAAGCTGGTTCTGAACTGGGATTTTTCTGGAACGCAAAATGGACATGTCCCCTTCTGTACCCGAAGAGGGTGCCGACTACTCGGGATCCAAGTGCTTGTTGGCCGTCACCACGGGCTGGTGATTTCCCTAACGCTGTCAGGACAGACCGCAGCCTGGAAACTGCAATATTTTGCAGTTTTTTCCTTGTTGCCACCAGCCCTGGAGGACCTGCAGGTTCGCGCGTTACAGTGTCTTTTTCCTTTTTCTCGTCCTGGACGAAAGACTTGAAGATTGGAACTTGCGTGGGCTTCTCATTTTTCTCTTGATCACGCGTTGCAGTATCGGTTTCCTTTTTCTCATCCAGGATGGAAGACTTGGAAATTGGAACTTGTAGGGGCTTCTCTTGATTGCCCGTCGCAGTGTCGTTTTCCTCCTCCTCGTCGGGGACGGGAGATTTGAAGGCTTGAACTTGTGGAGGATTCTCCTGTTTCTCTTGATCAGTAGAGTTTGAAGAGTTTAAGGTTGGAAATGTATCATCTTCATTAGTGACCTTTGTTGTCCAGTGGAAATGTCTCTTAGAGGACATGTCTTGATTACTCTTTGCCATGATTATCTTCATCCGTGAAAGGAAATGAAAGAGGATGGCAAGTCTTTAAAATGTAGCTGAGTAGGGACAAAGATTCCCATTTGTTTCTTTTTATACTTTTGTGACTACACTTTCAATACATTGAACTAGACAACTAATAACATTAAGCCTTGGTCGATAGAAATTAAAATTTTGATTTTGATTTAAGTTAAAGTTAATAATTAACTTTAACCACATATTTTATGGAATCTTTAACTTTTCAACCATACATTTCATCGATTTTTAACAAAATATGCTAAAAATCTGATTTCATTCCCCCACCATACAGGAGATTTTATCATATTTTGATAAAAATTAATGAAATGTGTAGTTGAAAAGTTGAGGATCCCATCAAGTCAAAGTCAATTAATTTTAACCACACATTTTACGTGATTCACAACTTTTCGGCTACGTACTTTATTATTTTTTATCAAAATATACTAAAATCTAATTTTAATGTATACTAAACAGGGGTTAAATATGCCCTTTATCTTTTTATTCTATTTATCCGATTTGTACTTGCATATTATACTAAAAAGACTCGTTCATATGAATCATATGATCTCGGTATAACAAGTTAGAAGAGCGATAAATCAAAACTAACTTGATTTATCTTGGTTGCTAATAATTTAGTTCTTTTAAATCTTTCATGAAATGAACAGGATGGTAAAAAATGATTTATGTACTAGACCCATAATTCGAAAGGAAAGGAAAGAAAAGAAAAGAAAAGAAAAGGCAAGCTACCCCACAGACAAAGCAGTGGGAAAAAATAAGAACGGCCACAGGAAGATAAAGACACACAGAGGATGTTTTATTTTCTATTTGAAATAAAGAAAGGAATCTGAGGAGACATAATTTGGGTTATTTCACTTTCTTGTGGGACAGGGAAATTAAAGGGAATTGCTTTGAGGCAGGGGAGTGAGTGAAAGGGGTTTCTTGACTATCTTTTTTGACTCAAATCCAATGTAGATATGCCCTACTTATAATTGTGGGTGGGTTACACTCATAAGTGATTAATTTCCAAATCAATAGTATATAAATAATTGTGTCATGATCAATGATATAGGAATCCAACACGCATGTTCGACCGCAAAGATTGAAAATGAGTTCAAGAACTAGTCTAGTTTCCAGTAAATATCGAAAATTAAAAACTCGGTGAAAAATCGACAGATTCACCCAAAATCGGGAGAACTGGAACTGATTTTATAGTTATAAGTTCTGTTTTTTCAAATTGTAACACAAAAGTTATAATTATTTATTTAATACTTTTTTTCACCATCGATTTAATTCATGTTCGATTCTTAGATCCGAGAACATTTTCATTTTTTGAATCAATGCCTAAACGGGTTTCTAAATTAATGGTCAATACCTTAACCTGTTAGGTAGAGTGGGTGTCATTTGAGTCCCTTTCCATCTTCCTAGTCTTGACAAAATTCAGGAAGGGGCAACTTAACAATGAAACATACATGAAATTAGTCTAGATAGTGAGAGAGGGGACCAAGAGTTTCAAATTAGGAACTCTCTTTACCTCGTATTTCGAGATTACTGAGTTAGATCGGACAATATAAACCATGTTGATATATCATTTATCATGTAGTCCAATCATGTTCTGAAATACAAACCACAGTTTAAATTGAACATGAAATGCTAACCATTTGATGTCACGTCGTGGTGCAACAAGAAGAAATTAGTCCATGTTTGATAGCTATTTTTTGTTTTTGAGCTTTGCTTGGGGTACATAGGAGGTAACATAGGGGTTGACATAATACTCACATGGGTGGGGCCCGCTTTTAAAATGGGTCCCATCCCATGTGAGTATTATGTGTACCATTATGTAGAAAAATTATGTACAAGTAGCATTTTTGTTTTTGTAAAGAATGAGTTTTTGAATATTAATTTTTTGTAGAACATATGGTTAAAAAATATGGGAAAATTTTGAGTTTACGTGAAGAATATTTTATTGTGAAAATATGCGGTTGAAAATGAGTATGAGAAAAGAAAAAAAAAAGAATTTTAAAATAATGGTTATCAAATAGGGTTAGTCTTGATAAATTAATCTTCATTCTAGATGCAAACAAAAGTAATCTCTTGATGCCTCTTTATGAATTATGTGCATCACTTTTAAATAGAAAAATTATGGCTGTGATAATAATATTAAATAATTAATTCTGCTTTTTATAATTTAAATAATTTAATCATTTGCATTGTGCTACCCAACTTTTAGAAATTTAATAATTTTCCTTATATGGAATACAGTAGATAAAATTAAATAAATATATTGTGAAATCATTTGGTGATATAAAAAAGAAAAAGAAATGAAAGAAATGAGTGTCAAGTTGATAATGCTAGCGTTCTATTTAAATATATTTTTGTTGGAGAAAATAATTAATTCTAGTGCTTATGTTAAGCATTTTCTTTTGAATTTTTAATGGTTTTTTATTTAATGTGTGATGTTTATTTATATTCGAATTCGGATTACTCAATTACGTTATTTAGCCTTTGTTTGTCTATATTCTTTAATACTTTTTCAAATGTACATTCTCTCAATAAAATAATTTTACAGTTAAATCTACAATTTTTTCTTACTTTTTAATCACGCATTCTCTAAAAAAAAAAATCAATTTTTACAAAATGTAATCTAAAAAAAAAATCCGCATCAAACATGTCCGTAATCTTTAAAGATTGACAATTTTGCAATTAATTTATTATAGTCAAACCTAAACAAGGCTCAATTGACCCAATTGAAACCCAATCAATTGTTCCACTAGAGAACTCTTAGAAAATCTCCAAGAGACTCTCTTTTTAAATAACATACTTTGCAATTTTAGAGAATATCTATAAATTTAGAGAGTAAAAAATTTTAAATATTCCAACAGTTTCTTTATTTTTTACACTTAATTTTACTACTCTCAATAAGTATTTATTATTTTTCTCGCTCTCTATTTTAAATGGTTAATTTGAAGAGTTTTAGAACATAATGTTAAGGATTGACTTAATTAAAATAGAGAGTATTTCACTTATAAAGGGCCCCTTATATTATATGCTCCTATAGTATATTTTTAATATATTAAAATTGAACATAATAATCAATAAATATTGCCTTACATCTCCTTTTGTAATAGTATTCAACTTTATTTAACGTTGTTCACACACAACATTAAGGACATTGTAAATATGGAATTGTACCTAGGCATAAATCCAATGAAATATTCAAATGGAACCAAACTCCATTCGATTTTATTAATTTCAAAAATCAAAAGGATCTCTAAATTCAGATATAATTCGTGTCAAATTTACAATATGAGAAAATAATTAAAATGAAATCGAATCACACTCAACCCTAATTAACATGGTGCAAGTACATCTTACTAGAAATGGATTAATGTAAAATGAGATGGGTCAACTTTGAATTCTAATTTCAGTATGATCCGTACTCCGAAATTAACGGAACCAATCATATTTACGTTCTACTTCGCGAGATGATTGACATGATATATTTATTCATCGAAAATCATGTAGAATTTGAATTAAATAATTAATTTCAAAGTTATCCGCTTGAAAATTAAAACAAGTGAAGAATTTCATTTAATTAGAAATTGTTGAACACTTGTGCCACATGGAAACCTTGGAAACTTTTGTATGGTGTATATAGTGGAGACAATTGGGTTTGAGCCTCAAGGAGTACCATCCTATTGGGTTCGATTCTAAGTCTGCAAGCATGCACGTCGACACCCAATCGGTTCGGCTTGACACGACGAGCTCAGTTTCGCATTTGCACGGGCCATGGTCCGTGTCCGAATCCAAGTTAGGTATGATTCGATTCGATTCGTGTGCAGGTGAGTCATTGTCTTATTTATATATTTTTTGGACAAAATTTATTTAAATTTTGGGCCAAATTGTTGAGTACTTAGCCCTTGTTTGGTTTCCATTATTTTTAAAATATATTTCTCTCTCTTTTATTTTTAATTATATATTTTTCAATAAAATAATATTAGCCACACATTCTTCATCAATTCACTATTCTAAAATACATTTTTGGCAAAAAAGAAAAAAAAATGATGCTCAAACAGGTTCTTAGTGAATTATTTTTTAACAGTAATTTAAATTTCAACCGTTGGCTAATTTCAAGGGAATTTTTTGTCTGGGTACGTCTATGACCAACGACTATTTTTCTATAACAGATGTTTGTTAACTAACTAAACCAAGTAGTATTTTAGTTTGCACAAAGCTGTCTATTCTTTTTCGGAGGATTGTTTGAAAAGTGATCAATGTTCTAAAGAGGCTCGTAGAGTGTTCAAATAACCAGGATTAAGTCTATAAATAGCCTGCACTGCTACCACAAAATTTACACAATTTTCATAGCAAATATTCTATGCTTTAATTCTTATTTTCCTCTCTAAATTATAATATTATTTTTCGAGTATGAAAATACTTTATTGGTTCATTGGAACTTCCATTGATGTTTTGTTGCTTCCATAAGAAACGAAAAATCGTTCTATCTTAGGAGACGATTACTTGATGCCTTTGAGAACCATAAATTCGTGTTAAGAATATATCGTGAAATTGGTGAACTTAAATTACATGTTTTTCGTGGTTTATTCCGATTTTCATCTTGCTACTCTGTTCAACTACATTTCTATAATCTGCAAGCATAAAATTTTGTCAGACTGTTTAGAGGAAATGAAACTCCAAAAACAACACATCATTAAGGAATTTCCTCTCCCCAAGAACTGATCCCACTTATATTAATTAATTATTAGTACTGCTAAAGGCAAACTTATCCTAAATTAAGTTAATTTGTCATTTCATTAATTATTATTTGCCAGAAAAAAAAGTTTGTACCTACGTTGTGGTCCATCCAAATTTATTTCATTTTGTCAGATATATTCCCAACAAACAATTCAGAATCTGTCCAAAATCCAAGTTGTCGAGGTCTATACAGATTGAGTGCGACCATTCCTCCACCTTCTAAACCTTAGTGCGACAGACCCATTCGACATAGTTCTTACTTTTATTTTTTATTTTTATAGTAGAGTTTTCCGAACACATTCAAGAAAATTATGCAAACATCTTCAAAAAAAGAAAAAAACTTCACTCTCAAAAGCTACTTTTAACTTTTTAAAAATCATGTCAAACAAACTCTTAGGGGCTGTTCTTTTTGTATTTCAGTTTTGTGTTTTGAGTTTTGAATTCATTCTGAGTTTTGTGTTTTGAGTGTCTATTTTGAGATTGTTGAAAATGTGTTCTTTTTGACATTTTGAAAAATTGTTTTGAAAATACCCAAAACGTGTGTTGATAATTTTGGCTTGATTATAACTGAAAACACCCAAAACGTATTTTGAAAATTTGTTTTGAAAATACCCAAAACGTGTGTTGATAATTTTGGCTTGATTATAACTGAAAACACCCAAAACGAAGTTTTGGGATTTTATTTTTTTTTGTAAATTTTTAACTTGTTTTCAAAAAAGCGTTTTCAAAAATAGGAAAAAGAACTCATTTTCACTGTTTTGAAAAATCGAAAACAGAAAACGGTTGGAAAATGGTAAAGAGAATAGACACTTAGTGTTCAAGAGGAGATACTTGATATTTCTCTCAAATAGTTTGGGTAAAAGGTTTAAATTCAAGTCTTGATTGAATTTTTTATATGTTGTACAAACATTAGGGCCCTGTTTGGTACGAATTCTTCAATTCTACAGTAAATCAATTCTCATTTTCAACCACACATTCTTCAATAAAATAATATTTTCCATCACATCGATAATCTTATCTTCTTTTTCAACTGCACATTTTCGATCATATCACTATTCAAAATCAATTCTTCCCCCAAAAAATTCCTACCAAACAAGCTCTAGAAATTAAAAAGAGCATACTAAGGACAAGTTATACTTATGATTTGTTTTTAAAAATTTAAATTTTCAAATAAGGTGATTAACATGTGTGCATCACATATCGAAGTGGAATGAATAGGAAATTGATAATTTTTGTGCAATGTTTTTATTTATTTGTTAGTTATATGTGATTCAACGTCGATTATAAATATTGTAGGTGTATGCTATGTCATGACGAATTAATTAATTGCAATATTTTACTAGGATATGTAATTCCAAACTTGTTTGATATTGGGTAACACTTGGAAGAGAAAAAAAAATTGGCATCTTATTCAGTTTTGTTATGTGCAAATGTGACTTTGAGCTAGTGTTTGGTCCCCATTAATTTTTTTACAATTTTTTCTTTCTTAATTTTAATCACATATTTTTCAAATAAAATAATATTACGCGCAAATCTAAAACTTTCTATTATTTTTCAACCATACATTCTTCCATCAATCACTATTTCAAAATTTATAATTTCTTTAAAATGGGGGACAAAACATTAGTTTTGGCCTTAGTTGTGGCCTCATTTGAGGTGTCAAGTCGACAGGCTTGGCAATTTGTCAGAAAAAAAAAAATTAAATGTTATTTTTCTTTTGAAAACGGTGGAAATTAAAGGGAGGCAGGTTTTTTAATATTGCATTTCAAAAATCGAGTTTAAGATTTGTTTACTTAATTAGGTCATACCACTTTCTAATATTAATAATAATATTATTAAACACACGCACTCTCTCTATCTACCTCTTATCTTATCTCTATCGATCTTTTTTTTCTCTCTAAATACCACAATCTGACATAATCAATTGAGGGCCACTATGCACAATTCGACGGAATTGATGGTGTTTTGCGATGACTTTTTCTCAGTTGACCAAAAGTGATGACTAATTAGTCGGAGTTTTGCTGTAGTTTTTGTTGGTGTTGATAGTGGAAATTAAAATCGTCGATCTCCTCTATTTTGTTGGTTTTGTCGGTTGTCGAAATGGTAATAGTGATAGTGCTAGTGGTGGTGGAATGGTGGCAGTTTGCAAATAGTGGTGGTGGTGCTATTGGTGTTGTTGTGGCTGCGGCGGTGGTGCGGCAATGGTTACACGTTGTCACGCGTTTTATGCAACGTGAATTATATCGCAAGTGTACGGTGTCAAGTTTTGTAATATAATAATGGAGTTAGAGTGTCGAACCCACAAGGATTGTAATTCAAATTTCTACTAAGTACTATAATTATATAGTCTCTGTTTTATCTAGATGAGTGAATTTTATAATCA
>CAIGRT010094054.1:0-15778 GCA_903798405.1 Fraxinus platypoda | reverse complement strand
GGGATTTCTTACCATAAATAAGACACTTAAATGGGCTTATAACATATGGGCCTATATTGGAGACTTTTCCAATTCACCCAAATTAATTACAACGGCCCACATCATTAAATAACATATTTAATGACCCAAATAAATCAATTAATTCCAACATAAAATTCATCAAGAAAAGGCAAATTTATCATATTTTGGAAAGAAGATCAAATCTAGAAAGGAATTGAAAGCTAATTATATCAAGAACTTGAAAACTTAGAGCTTAAAATTGAAGATCAAGACTTCTTATATTCATTCATGTTCGGATGACATCTTTTCATTATTCTTCTTATAATATTATAGAAATCAAGATAAGCTAAATCGTTGTGTGTATTTGATAAAGATAAACCTATATTTTTTTTTAATTCAAAGACTCGTAGTTAGTATATTCTTGATTTCCTTGATTGATCTTGTATGTTTTGTTGAATTATTTAATTGATTAACCACCACTAGGTAATTATTTACTTATTGTAGTGTCGTTAGATTCATAATAGGTTAGAATTTTGCAATTTCAACACACGGGCAATAGATGCTAAGAATAACATGTTATCGTGTGCAATCTTATTGATAATTATGTGTGTGAATGTATTACTTTGCATATGAATTCGACACAGAAATTCGACTTGATCGTGCTTAGAATATGTTTAACTTATTTAGGAAGAAATAATCAGATATAACTAGATTATCGATTGTCAATAACACATAAATATCACTAACAACTTAACTTGAGAACAAGGAATAAGATAAAGATAGGTGGATTCATAAATCCAATACATTCACTCATATAAATCAACACATTTACATAATTTGTAGAATAATTTAGAGTAAAATAAAATCATCTCTTTTTTGTTACAAATATTCAAATTTGATAACAAATTAATACAATTCAATTTAAAACTTGTTACTTGTGGGACAATACTCTAAACTCGTCACATTATTACTTATCAACGATCATGTATCCTTGTAGGTTTCACACGAACAAATTTTTGGTACTGTTATCGGGGACTAAACTTTTTTAACTGAATTTATTAATTAGTTTTTGGATTCAAAATTTGTTTTGTTATTTTTGGGTATCTACCACAATCATATTCTCTTGTGTTTAATATTCTTTTCAGATATTATTCAACAGTGTGCATGATTCTGACGATGGTAAAGTAGCAAAATTTTTGCAATGATTGATCCTAATATGGACGATAAAGATGTGCTCGTAGAAGATATTTATTGTGAACTTTGTTCCAGAATGCATTGTACTGGGCACAACTTGTATACATGCATGATTTCCTTGTGTCAAAACTTCTATGGTTTAAACAATATTTAAGATGTTGAAAATAAGCGCTAAACAAATTTGATGAAGGTTACATACTTGAGAGGAGAATTATGTACCTATTGATTGAGATGAAGACATCATGCTTGTGGGAGATAGTTCTCCCCCGTTGAACAGGAATGTACTTGCAAATTATTATAATGAACGTGTCAAGTTGGATGAAAGCAAAATGTTTGTAGAAGATGACATATAGTTAGTTGGATGAATTTAAAAGGAGAGGATATAATTCAATTGAAAAATTTGATAAGAAAGAATTGTCATTGTCTGTGAATTTAGATTGTGAACAGGCCATTCAACCCGAAGAGATAGTAAATATTGATGAAGAGCATAAAAGAATGACAATTAATTATAAAGAAACCAAAAGAAGTAGCAATTAATGAAGATGGAATTAGCAAACATTCTTCCAACTTCATTGATTGTCTAACAATTGATTTTGTGATTAAACCCGATGAGAAGATGGAAGTCTAGAGTTGAGTTTAAATCGAATGGAATAAAAAATTTACATTACATTGAAAATGGTAAGGTAGATATTTGGAGAATAGAGAAAAGTGGAGCAAAGTTAAAAGAAACAAATTAAACAAAACACCAAAAGTTTTCTTCAGAATTTCATGATACGGATTGTTAAAGTCACGCTAATGACTATAAACAAGCGCTTATTAGGAGGCAACCCAATTTTCTTCTTTTTATTTAATATTCTTTTAAGAAAATATATTAGTACCCATTTGAGCCCCCCCCCCCTAGAATGCATTTTTTGAATAGTAAATTGATGGAGAATGTCGAATTAAAAAATAAGGAAAAATTTTGAATTTGCGTGTAATATTAAGAGAGAAAAATATATTTTGAAAATAATGGAGATCAAACAAGGGTTTAGTAAATTTTATTACTATTAGTAATTCATGTATCTTCATCCCCATATTGCCCTATAAATTGTGATATGTTTGAGTTTAATATGAAATGTTTCATATTATTAATGATTGATTTATTTTTATTTTGTATGAACATGACAACTAAAAGCACACAAATCACTACTAGAAAAGGGAAATGATGCACCCACGTGGATCATTTAGCTCCGAAAATTTCGTTCCAAATTAGCCTCCAAAATCAAACGTACATCTGGAGTCGCGTATTCCCTTCTATACCCTTTTATTTTACTTAATTGATAATATTTTGAGATGTTGAAGCAATGTTTGATTTAAATTTGGGATGAAAAAAAAACATTGAGTTAATATTTTTTTGTGTGTGATTGTGAGAATTTTATTGCTTTATTATATATGAAAAAGTTAAAAAAAAAAAATTAATAAATTTCAAAAATATTTTCTTTTGTTTGCATTTTAGATTATTGCTTGTATGCGTTAGTTAGTCTTGTCGGCAATTATACATATATTTGGAACTATGTGTTAGTTTATGAATTGTAAATATTTTACATGCTTTGATTAATCGATACTTATCCATGCGGAATTTGATATTAATTGAGCACGTGAATTAAGTTTTAAAATTCTAAAGTAATGATTTGATTCATGTTTGATAAGTTGAAATAATAGAATTTAGATGCTAAACCCAAAAAGCACGACACTATAAATCATCATACTATTTTTAGCATAATTTCGGGTAATTGAACTATTGTAGGGAGATATTGAGATAAATGGAGACTTCATGTGTTCAAATTTATATGTGGATTGTTTAAGGCCAATAAGATGAAAATTAAATGAAAATCTTAAGTAAGAGATCGATTTTTTAGAATCAATGTTTAATGAGGGCATTAAACTAATCATTTCATAAAAATGGGGGAAAACTACCATGATTCATGAGTGAGAAGCTACCCTATAAAAAATCTTAATAAGCACAACCATTTAAAATCCTAAAAAGAAAACTCAAAAAAGGATCAATTTATTATATGAAATAGAATATATACAAGTGTATGAAACAAAAGATCTACTACATGCATTGATTAAACACAAATATTTATTTGAAAGAGTTGTACTTTTGACAAGGAATTATTAGCTTAGTTGAATCTTAAAGGTTAAAGCAATCAAAATAAAGGAGAATCAATATTTGTTGAAATGTTGACTTGCAATTAGTAAGATCTATCCAAACTAAAGATGGTAAGAATTAGTATAAAAATTCAACCTTAAATCACACCTTGAAAATGAGAGTTAAAAGAATAAGTTTGGAGGTGTGTATCTTACAAGTGAATAAATTATATATTTGACCATTGAGGGTCGAGAAGTGAAGTAACTTGTGAATTTTATGATGTTTTACTTAATTCTTCACACACACATCATTTTACATTGGATAGGTAGAAATTGATTCTTGTTTTGTGATTTTGAAAATGTTCATAATTTGATACGATGGTTTCAATCCTAAGACAAACGGCAGGTTAACTAACCAAGGTTATTACATTCTTTGTTGTTGAGATAGATTCTAGTTTTGTTTGGGGAAAAATAAACATTCAAGTTTGGGGTGTTTAATAAATCTAATTTATACACTTATTTAGGCCATTAAATAAGAATATTTAGGAATTTTTATGATTAATTATGACCCAATCTCTCGTGTATTTATTGTTTTTTAGGTAAAACTTAATGAATTGAAGTGAAATTGAAAGATATAAACGAAAATCGATGAAAGAGAATTTCTATAGTTTGGGAACTAAAAAACAATTGTCTTGCGCAATGGCCCTTTTTTGACCATCCGGGGCCAATTTCCCTTGTCCATGCATGGACAAGCTGAATACTATGCGCAGGCATGGGCCAAATTTTTAAAAATGGGTCAACTTTCTTTTTAAGGTACAAACTCTTTTGAAACCTAATTTGGATACTTTGACCTAATTTCAATTTCTACGAATAAAGAACAAGGGCTAAATATTAAGGGATCTCTCTAGCATCTTATACCACATCACATCACAAAATCCATCAAGAACAAGTGGCAAATTCACTATATTTTGGAGAGAATATCAAAACGATGAGGAATCGAAAGCTAAATACATCAAGAACTTTAAGATTTAGAGTTTGAAATTGAAGATCAAGACTTGCTGTATTAATTCATATTCCGAGTGACATCGTTTCATTATCTTTCTTGTAATATCATAAGAATCATGCTAGGTTAAATGATTGTTTGCATTGATGAATGTACTTTTTTTTTTGCTTATTTCTAAATCAAAGTCTTGTAGTTATTATATTTTTTTATTTTCTTGATTGATCTTATATGCTTTGTTGAATTATTTAATCAATTATCCACCAATTAGGTTATTAGTTACTCATTATAGTGTTGGGAGGTTCCTATTAAATTAGAACTGCGCAATTTCAACAAATGGCAATAAGTGTTAGGAAAAACATATATGATGTGTGCAATCTTATTGATAATCGTGTGCATGAAAGCATTACTTTACATATGCATTCGAAATAGAAATATGATCCGATCGTGTTTAGAATAAATTTAACTTAACTCTAAGAGAAATAGTTAAATAGAATAGAATTATCGATTGTAAAAAACGTATAAATATTACCAACTACATAGGTTAAGAATCATAAATCCAACACATTCATTCATCCACTCATATAAACCAAAGCATTTACATGATTTGTAGAATAAAATAATATCTTTTGTGTTACAAATATTCGAATTTGCTAACAATTTAATACAATTCAATTTAAAACTCATTTCCTGTGAAACGATATTATTCTTATCAATGATCTCGTACATTTGCAAATTTCACAAAAACAGTATTTGTACTTCTGGATGATCAAATTATAATGTGCAATATTCGGAAAACATTCTAATTTTCTCATGATAAGAGTCAAATATTAGTTACAAGCACTAATTTTTCCCAGCAACTTAGGAATCCAAACAAGCATGATGTTTGACTTTCCTTATAAAGCTAGAATTACGGTGAATTATTACTTAGTTGTTTTATAATAAAATATTATAGAATTTGGAGAAATTACTCAGCTTTTGTTTGAAATAAATTAAAATTTAATTTTTTATCAAAATAAAAACCAACTATTAATTTTAACAATATATTTTATGAGATCCACCACTTTTCAACCATATATTTCATCAACTTTTATAAAAATCGATTAAAACTCTTATTTTAATTTCCACCAAACAGGCGCTAATTCTCAAATGTCAAATCAGCATTTGTAGAAAAAAATTATTTTATCAACCAAAATCTAATTAGTCGTCACACATTTTGGTTTCCTAAATTCAAAATAAAATATTTCGTGGTGTGCTCGCCTCTTCATAGAACTAACGTCAACCTTTATAATTTTGAGATATTTCTAAATTCTCATTTCGTGCACAATGTTATAATTTACGATCTCAACTCACCACATTAAAACATGCAGACTTTCGAAGTAATTGAGATATTGGGGCGAGTATGGTACTTATATTTTCACCAAATCTGCTTCATGTGTGAACAGATCTTTTGTCAAATTTTTATCCTCAATTAGCACATTTTACAGGAAGGCCAGATTTTAAAAGGACCTATAACTGTGCACATTCATGTTACTTCAACCATCGAACGTGTCAAACCATGGGCACAATAACAAGTATAGAAATCAGTAAGGTAATTTAATATAGCCAATTGGAAAAGGAAAATATCTTGAGACATCACTCTCGCACTTCAACTTCTTAACCTTGTATACACGAAACTGGCTAGGATGACCTTTAAAAAGGGGGGAAAAATAAATAAAATTAAAAACAAAACGTCAAGAAGCATAGGTCACAGGACAAAATAACCTATAAAAATCATTAACAGAATTACAAAGGCTTCTTCGATTACTTTCTTGAAATTCAAGAGTACAATCCCAATTGCAGAGCTGAAAATCACTTGAATTTTATCCATATTTAGATGCCCAATGCACTGCTCCCCGAACTTTTAACTATACTACCAAATATTCTACCAACAAAATCCATTTTCCGGCCTCCGAACAAAGATAAAACTACTTCAACCAGAGAGGAGCAAGCAGTACCTCTCTCTTTTAAAAAGACCCACCAATTTTAGGAATAAAAAACAGAAAACGTAAACATGTCTAGCACGTTGAAATGCTATAGTTCTGTTGAAAACGTCCTTGCTGCCTTAGTAATAATTTAATAATCTATTTGCCAAAAAACAAGTGGTTGACAAAATATGAAATCCACCTCGAGCACAACCCAAAAGGAAAGAGATTGCAATCATTGACTGTTCCAGCCACAAATATATTCAAAAGGTAAACGACAAGTTATCAACGACTTGCCAGCACCCGAAAGACATAAATTCAGAAAACACGGTACAACCTAAGCCTCTTTCACCCGATTTTAGTTTGCACCAAGGCTCTCCATTCTTCAAGATTTTAGTTGCAAAAAGTAAACTGTGAAAGTAGTCTTGTCCTTGAGTTTTAATCCAGCAACTTTGTCAACCAGCTCCTAGCTATTCATCGTGTCATGTTAACAAAACCTAGGACCTAAAAATGTGAGAGGTGAAGCTTAGGTTTATGATTGAACAAATTATACTCAAAAACTGTATTTTTATGCTGAGGCAAGCTTTCATACTTGGGTCCCGTAAAGCAAGGGGAACAAACAGAAAGCAAAACCACAAATTGCTGTCAGTTGGAACAAGCAATGCACTACTCTCAATAGAAGTAACACTCACCTGATAATTCAACCTACCTTTAAGCAGCAGTTTGGAGAATATCCACTTTGCCTCTATAAAGACATTCACACAGCTCATATCAATCCATAGCCATAAAAATAACTCCCCCACCAAGTACACAAGGATAAACAATGGAGAAAAGGGGGCGCTCAAAGTAAGCGAACAACCTACCTGTCTCCAGTTAGAGAATAAATCCATGAATGCAATAAAATAAAAATCTCTCCACCAGAATATTAGTACATAAAATGCTCTGCTTCAAGTTTAGTATGGACGTGAACGGTTTCCGCCATGATAGTTCCTATTTGGACCTGAACCACCACCGTCTCTACGTTTGTCACCTCCATAGCCACCTCTACCACCTCCCCTGTAAAACAAGCAATTGATCAATACTAGAAAGTATAAAAATTAAATACCATGATGGGTAGTATACTAGTGTTCTCGAAAACCAAGTTCCAAATATAATGTGGACACAAGAAAATGTGCCTATTTAGGGCGAATAATAATAATAATAATAATAATGATATATATATATATATATATATATGGGCTAAAACTAGTAGCGTCCACTAAAAATCTAAAACAAAAAGAAAATTAAGATCTTGAAAAACATAATGAAACCTATGCAAAACACACACGTGAAGATGCATTAGTTAAATTAACAGGAAAGTTAGAACTAAATAACTACAAATCCTAAGCCAAATACAACTAATGCGAACTTAACTGCCTGAAGTTTAGACAGACAGACTCAACAAGGGGAATTTGTCCTAGATAATAGTCAACTGAACCCATTAATTACCTTCAGTGTCTCATCCGCACCCACCGCTTCAGTAAGACAAAAGAAATAATGTGACAAGAGTATTTGCCTTTTCGTACCAGTTCGTCCTAGGATGGGAGATATTAGTTTCACCATGCTACTCGCTGCCAAAAGGTACTGGTTGA
This sequence comes from Fraxinus platypoda, assembly GCA_903798405.1. Taxonomy (NCBI): domain Eukaryota; kingdom Viridiplantae; phylum Streptophyta; class Magnoliopsida; order Lamiales; family Oleaceae; genus Fraxinus; species Fraxinus platypoda. Next base: position 7,859 of record CAIGRT010094054.1, on the reverse strand, counting down.
CAAGGCCACATGAAAGGTTATTTTGCTGACTAACTTCATCACAGAATTTTCTGGTCCAATATTATCAACTCTAGAACTTTACACTGAGTAGCATCCTAGTTCCTTATTCTAAGCTCTTTCACCAGAAAATAGAAGGGCCATGAGGCGAAGGGATAACTAAATTAACCACGTCCTTACTATCCACATATATTATCAAATCAAAATCAAACCAATCACATATCTAGAGAGACTCTACTTTCTATCAACACATACTGCACACATGTGTAATCAAACATCCGCAACACCATTACTCCACAAATATATCACATTGTACCCCATACATGTGAAAAACTACATTTGATGTGCATAGATCAAGATGTTTTAAATATTTATCCGAAATCTAAATCATTCCAATCTAAAGTCTAAACATATCCCCAATTGCATCAAATCAGAGTTGGCTGTAACATGGACGTAATACATGATTAATTAAGCTCAAAATTAAGACTAAACATAAACATATCCCTAATTGCATCAAATCATAGTTGGTTGTAGAATGAAGTAATACATGATTAATTAAGCTCGAAATTCACATATAAGTAATTTATCAATAAACAAGATGCAAAGTAAATATTAACGTTAGTCAAAACTAAGCTTTGAAACAACCAATAGGCTTACTAAATAAAAATATATAATTTAATTGTTTCAAAAAAATCTTCGACCCAACTCTCAAAATAATTAACTTTTTTACTTATAAAAATTAAGCCCCTATTTGGCCCTCATTAAAATTATAATTCATTTTTTTCTGTCTTCTTATCAACCACACATTCTCTAATAAAATAATATTACACGTAATCCCAAAACTTTTCTCCCTTTTTAAACACACATTCTTAAAATAATAATAATAATAATAATAATAATAATAATATTTCAATTATTAAAATTTCAAATAGTGGGGGCCAAACAGGGGCTAAGGGACTCAGCTAGAATAATTTAAAGTAAAAGTACGTTCATCTAAATCCCTAAGCTCAAACTTCTTTGTATTTATCAACAAAAAAGATGTAAATAAAAATTTATTAAAGTTAAAAGATAAAATTACTTACTATTTGAAAGAACTTCTACCTACCATCAAAATAAACAACTTTTTTAGTTATAAAATAAAAAGAGTAGGCTAGAATTATATAAGAAAAAGTAAGTTCAACTTACTTTTAAGCATAGACAACAATGCTTATAGTTCATCGTTAACATGAACCACCAATATGAACATGAGATAATCTAACCAGATAACTACAGTCAGGTGTTCGACAATTGAGTGGACTGTGGAGGATGTCTATCAATTTGTTTGGATAAGATAGAAAAGCATTTTAGAATAGCAGATTGACCAAAATATGCAGAATAGAAACAGAAATCGACCATTTGTTGAAGTAAGAAAGGGATAATCAAAGTAATAGCAGGCAAAACTAACAAAGAAATTATAAACTACACTACAAGTTCAATGGGTTCAGTAGTATCCATAATTATAACAGCAGAAGTGCTAGTAGCACAATTTAAAAAATAAAAATTTGCAGAAGTTAAAAAGTTCTAGCCTCGGCTCCCAGGAAATTTTTAGATGCTCATTAACGACAACATATAAATAGACAAAATTCAGAACTGAAGAAAGATGGGTTACCCAGAACCATATGCAGGAGGACCCTTTGGAGCAGATTTCTCAGCCATCGTGACACTAATTTTGTGACCTCTAAGTTCATGCACTGTTAAGTCAGACCATTGTCAGCGATATGACAAACACAAAAGAATTTTTAACTCCAAGATAACACTCAATCAAGTTCTTACTGTTGAAAAAACCACCAGCTGAATGTGCAGCAGATGGATCTTCATATGATAATACTGCATCTCCTTTGCTGTTTCCATGTTCATCTGTGTATATTTTTATACTCCAGGGCCACTGGTCCTTGTACCCTCGCTTTTGCTTGATTCTTGCTACCTAGTCATTAGAAAATTATGAAAGAAAAAATTAGATGTAAATATAACTGCTTAAAGAAATACTAATTGTGTATCCCCTTATACATAGCAAATAATTAATATGACAGAGAAATTTGCACATTACTTGTCCAATACTTCCAAAAAGATCTCTAAGCTCGTCTGTGGTCACATCTGGAGGTAAATTCGAGATATAGATTCTTGCGTTGTCACAAGTGTCACCACAATTTTCATCACACTGCTTGACTGCAATTGGAGCCTCTGTTGGAGCACCACCATAACCTCCTGATGAGTTTCGAAAATCTCCCCCATACCCACCAGGCGGGCCACCTCGTCCACCACCACGGCTATCATTACGTGCATCACCACCATATACAGCAGGAGTAGCATATGATGGAGGATAAGAAGCAGGGCCACCAGTATAGCTTGCAGGTGGAGGAACTGCATCAGGAGCATAATTAGGGCTCCCGCCATATGCATGAGGAGGTGGGGGGTAGTTGTTACCCGCTCCATTGTGAGATGCAGGAGCAACTGGAGCATCCTTCCCATAACCGCCATCTCTTCCTTGACTACCACCATAAGAACCACCTCTACTATTTCTTCCATCATAATCATTACCACCTCTGCCACTTCCACCATCATTATAGTTACCACCTCTTTCACCTCGAGTATTTCCACCACCACCTCTACTCCCTCGATCATCAGATCCAGCAGGAGACGGTGTACCACATTTGTTACACTCAACTCTTCGAGCAAAGTTCAGATTCCCACACCTACATCCAGGGAGTTAAAATAAACTACAGTTCAAAAGATAAACAGAACTGAAACATCAAATAAACTTTATTCTCTTAGTAGAAAGCCTTATAACACAAATATACAAGAAATGTATGCCACCAGAAAAATAAGCACATTGTGTAACTGAAGGAAAGTCGAAAAACAGAAGAATGATTCGCATGTGATAACATCCACTGAAACCAATATATTCCAGGTGATGGGAAATGGGAGATGCAGATTTAAGGTAGAGGATCCAGAGAACTTGGAAAGAGTTGTATAGATTGAAAGTGTGGTAATACTTCTAGTTCCTTGATGAAGTTTCCTTGTGAATCAAATATATTATTAAATCCCCTTTGATCCCATCACATGGAACACCACTAAGTTACATCCATAAAAACCAGAAAATATACAAAATTTGTGTTTTCCTGAATAAGTTCAAATTTAAACATAGGAAACACAAGTAAAAGATATATAAACTCCCATGTAGACTCAAACTGGGTACTGTATTTCAACTTCTCTCATGTTTAATTCCAAGGAAAACGCTAGAGAATAAATCATACAAACATGATAAACGGACAGTTTGACTATTGATAATTTTTTCCTTATACTTGAGGTTCGTAGTTATATTTGTGTTCTATGGGAAGTACGTTACCCTGGATTAGGGCATCGCCAATCGCCTTCCCTGCCACTTCCACCGCCACGACCACCAACTCTGCCTCCGCCGCCGCGTCCCCCTCGATCTCCTTGGTATCCACCACCACCTCCTAAAATCATAGGAACAGATCTCGGATTAAAGGCAATTAATCACGAAAATACAATTATACAAGGCCAAATCCGAAAATTTAAATCCATATATCAAAATAAATAACCAAAGTACATAATAAAAACGAAAAAGAAGACTATCAACTACTTCTATTACCTCCGTATCCCCCACCTCCACCTCCTCCTCTTCCGCCGCCTCTATTACCACCATAGCCTCCTCCACCTCCATAATTACCATATCCACCGCCGCAAGTTTCGAGCCGGGCTAAGAGGCATGGTAGCTNTCCACCTCCACTATTTCCTCCGCCATATCCTCCGTAGCCTCCCCCACCCATGGGCGGCGGAGCAGATCCATCTCCTTCGAAACCGTACGCACCCGACATGTTTTAGATTACTCCGGGAGAGTTAATTAATATCTTCTCTTGATAAATTATAGATCAATTTTTTTGCAGAGAGAATGAAAGTGAGAGGAGATGAGAAAATTAGGGTTTCAGCAATGTGTTATGTTATATATACCAAGTCCACTCGAGGAGAAGATATTCTTTGCGGATTAGTATGTCGGGAGATTGTTCTGGTACACTCGGGTGTACAAAATGCGATTAATGTCAGCCAATCAAACCCGTGCATCACATTTTATAACATGACTAGTGGCAATTTTTATCCACGTAAACTTTTACAAGGCGTCAACAGGTGACCGGTTGATAAGGCATGTTTTTGGTGCCAAAGAAAAAGAAAAATGGGTATGTTCTGGTTTCTTGGGCATGCTCTCCTAATGTTTACCTTCATACGTTTAGCAAGGTTGTGGATTGATATTGAACATATTTAGATAGGACACGACATATTATCCGCGAAATCAACTAATTGGTTCAATTCGAACTGAGTTTCGGGCCAATTTTGCAAGATATCAAATCAGTTTAAAACAAAAAAAATTGATTTTCAGAGATAAATTATTATTGAAATCAACAAGACAAACCAACTCGAGTCGATTTCTTACTATTGTGACATTGCGATTTCACCCAACGGACCTACGCGCAACCCTAGATGTGTGGGTGACTAGTGCATTTCGTAAGGGACTGCGAGGAGATTGTGTAGATGTGCAATAGATGTGTCGTGTAAGGACAAAAGTCATGCAGTGCTAGATTTACTTGTAGGTGGAGTTTCTTGATGACGTGTGGGATTATATGATGGCATGGAAAAAGTGTTCGGTGGCATCTGCGGACATTCACTATAGAATCGCCAACATTACCTAGTGGCAGAAGATGAAGTGTCGTGTTAGTTTCGTTTGATTTTCTACAAAATAATTTGCATTTTTAGGTTGGAACCTTGGTGTTATCGCATGTAGAATTCAACTTAAGTTTTGAATAACAAGATGGGAAGGTAAAATAGAATTCAACTTAAGTTTTGAATAACAAGATGGGAAGGTAAAATATAATATAGGTTTGATCAAGGAGCAAAGCTTTGATTTTCTACAAAATAATTTGCATTTTTAGGTTGGAACCTTGGTGTCATCGCATGTAGAATTCAACTTAAGTTTTGAATAACAAGATGGGAAGGTAAAATATAATGACAACGTGACAAGACCAAATTTCAAACTTTACAAGTCTAAACATGCACGAACGTAGCCTAGTGTAACAAGACACTTTTCTATTTTTAATATCATCTTAATTATTTTGAGACAATTAAATAAATAAAATAATGCATATCTTGAAAGTATTTTTTCGCAATATTATTTTTTAAAAGTTTGTGGTGTGATTTGTAAGTTTCTACTTTCTAATTTTATTTTTAGTAAGTGCAAGTTTGGTAAAAAAAAAAAAAATTAATTAAGTTGAAGTTTCTACAAAATGTGTGGATATAAGTAATATTTGTTGGTGTCCGATCTTAAGAGGCCACATCGAATAGAGCGTGGACCTACGTCAAAGTCATTAAAGAAACTTAATTATTAGAATTCCTTTAGCGATCCTTGCATACTACATATGTACATGGTTTTTTACTAAGGTTAGTGAGAAATGTAGTTTTTACACTTATTCGAGATCTTAAATAATGATATTTTACTGTTATTTGGATAAAATACTACCTAACTTGTATTATATTTCATTTTTGTAGGTAAAACTCAATGTTTGATAAAGAATTGGAGAAAATAATGCAAAGATAGCAGAAAATTACTCAATTGTATCAAATATAAAGTTCGAAAACTGAAATGTAAATATTCATAAGTTACGTCGAACCTCACGATAAAGATTTGAGAGCATTAGACATCAATTGGATGAGAAAAGAAGCCAAATGGATGGAATAGTCCAAGTACTATTACATATCAACTTCCAGCCGAAAAAGTTATGCTTCGAATTTTTAGTCACAGTTTGAGACTCATTTTTGACATAGAAAATGTTCGAATTGGAAAAATTATAATTCTAGAAGATTTGTAGCCCTTGGAGTTATATTTCCAACTCATTTTGAATCACCTCAATCGAATATTGGGAGAGAAAGTTATGACCAAACTATTGAAAGTTGACCGGTGGAAAAGAAACGTATACCTATGCAGCCCCATAGGTCTAATTTGATACGAGTGTATCATGCATTCCAGAGCCAAAATTGTTGGTTGGACGTCCTTCAGCCGGAGAATCAGTGATGAAACTTGACGTCGATGAGGCCAATGAATTGTATGAAAAGATAGCCGAGAATCAATTGATGTGGCCAACCAATAGGGAAGCTCCAAGGAAAATAGCAGGGGTGTATAACGTGGATGCAATGACAGCATTGGCGGCACAAATGGAGGTTCTTACGATAAACATGGATAATCTATCTCAACCAGTCAACATGGTACACCAATCACTACCTGTATGTGAAGGTTGTCGAGCAGACCACACTATGACACGTTGCCATTTTGCTTCTACACAGGTTACTCAGCCCGAAAAGATTAGCTACCACAGAACTTTTCAAAACAACAAAACAATCCCTACTCCAACACTTGTAATCCGGGTTGGAGAAATCATCCAAATTTTTCATGGTCAAACAATCAGAGGCAAGGACGGGGACAAATAGAACAGGCCACCAGGGTTCCAACATCAGCAACAACAAGAGAGAAAGCCGTCATTGGAAGATTTGTTATCTCAGTACATCTCAAAGATTGAGACCAACTTTCAAAATTAACAGGCCTCAATCAAGAATCAGGAACATCAAGTGGGACAGATAACAACTACAATAGCCAACAGACCACGAGGTGCTTTACCGAGTGAAATAGAGAAGAACCCACGGGAGCAAGTATTAGCGGTTGAGAGGGTGAATTATGCAACTATTGAGCACCCATCATTCACTCCCACTACCCCTGTCAAGGCTTATGTGCCACCTACTCCATTCACTCAAAGACTTTGACGGAAACTAACAACGAGCAAGTTTAGGCCATCACTACTAGAAGTTGTGTTCAGTTGCCAGAAATCACTACAAAGAGGAAGGAGACGGAGAACACTAAAACATCTACTGAGAGCAACGAACAAGTGGAGCAGTCTGAAAAAGTAACAGAGAAAGATCAACAATTAGTCTCAAACAGCCCACAGCTTAAGGCAACAGTTCCGGTACTTCACTCACATCTCTAATCTCTTTTCCTCAATGGCTGTAAAACACCAAACTGGAGAGACAGTTCAATAAATTTTTACAAGTCCTCAAAAAGTTGCATGTCAACATTCCATTCATTGACGCTTTCCTTCAAATCCCAAACTACTTCAAGTTTTTGAAAAAGATGTTCTGCCCGAGCACGAAACGATAGCACTATCTGAAGAATGCAGCGCAATCATCCATCACAGGATCCCTCCCAAACTAAAAGATCCAAAGAGTTTTACTTTACCTTCCTCTGTAGAAAATTTACATGATACAAATTGTTTGATTGACTCAAGAGCAAGCATAAATTTAATTCATTTACCTCTTTATAGGAAATTGGGATTGGGAGATCCTGAGGCGGCCTCTATTATCTTTCAACTCGCAGACAGATTGCTGAAACACCCTTATGGAATAGTCGAAAACATGCTTATCAAGGTTGGAGAGTTTATTTTTCCAGCTAACTTCATCATCCTGGACATAGAAGAGGTATATCATATGCCAATAATCTTGGGAAGGCCATTTTTGTCTACAAGCCGAGTTTTGCTGGATTTTGATGCTACTGAGATAGTCCTGAGGGTGGAAGATAAGTAGTAGAGTTTCGTCATAGAAAATCCAATCAAGCAACCCTCCAATTCTGAAGATTGTCAACGAGTGGATCACTGAGAGAGCTACAAAGGTAGGTCAGACACATGAGGAATTATTGTTGGGACAATAATGGAAACATGATTGTTTGGAGATTCAAGGATGAACTAAAGAAGTGCAACCAGTGTCTAAAA
>CAIGRT010094046.1:0-14903 GCA_903798405.1 Fraxinus platypoda | reverse complement strand
TAGAGTGTGTTTGATGCACATTAAAATGGAAAGAATGCATTTTTTTTATGTGATGGTGAATATGTGGTTGAAAAAGAAGGAAAAGTTATTGATGTGATGAAAAATATTATTTTATTGAAGAATGCGTGGTTGAAAATGAGTAGAAGAATGAGAATGAAAAAAATAATGTGGGTCAAACAGGGGCTAAATAAGATTTCTTAATCTGTGTAAAAAACAAAACAAACCTATATAAATGGGACGAGGGAGTATTCATCTAGAGCCTATCTGCCAAAATTTTTTTTTTCACCTTATCAGCGTTTTTTGTACCTTTTTTGTCAAATTTGCGGGCCCACATCTCACAACTGAGGTCAATTCTTGCGGCTCAACGGTAGAATTTGTGCTACAAATTCATACCAGACAACTTCCTATATTAATTCTAGATTCATGTAGGTCAAGATTCATTAAGATTCATTAAATCAAGATTCATTGAATCGAGATTAATGAAAATGTCAATTAATTGAGAATTAATAACACGAAATTCATATATGACAAGAATTTTGTAATATTTATTACAAATTAAAAAACAAAAAGTAAGGTATTATTAAAATAAATGAATTGTAGTAAGGTTAAAATTGTTCAACAAATGATTCTCACTTGATGTGATACTTAATAGATTATAAATATACATTTTTAGAAAAATAATGTTGTTTCCACATTAATTTACCGATTTTAATGTAGCTACCTTGGATAAAATTTATTAGAAAATCATAAAATAATTTACATTGATTTCTTTTCCAAATACCGTTATGATTTTAATTTAGCTACCAAAAAGTCATGATATCGTAATACATAATTAATGCACTATTTGAAAATTTGACAAATATAAAAATGACTTAAAATAATAAGAATAAACTTTTAAAAAAATACTCTCTACATTTCTATTTACTCAAATCTTACAAAGCTCTTCAGAAATTACATTTTCTTATCTTCTAAAACTCAAAGATAATCTTAGATGTAATCGTAGAGTTTTCATTTTACACTGCAATAAGCATGTGTTGTTTGAGTTTGACTCTGAACTTCAAGCCCATTTAAGTTAAAGATAAGTAGATTATGGGTGCAATAAGCAGTACAATTTTGCTGCATTGACATCTTTGTCAACACTTTGATTGACATCCCATGATATGCAAAAAATCCGAATTTTGATTAGTATAGACACTAGTGAACAGAAATTTGCAAAAGCAAGATTAGCCAATGGATTTTTGAATGAAATCGTTCAGAGGTCCTCCTCTCGCATAGTTTTGAAAGATTTGAGGGCTATTTGCCATTGTTTAAAAATTGGGTTTAATTTTTTCTATTTAAATAATTTTGAGACCTCCACTACAAATTTACCTAAAAATAAATATGATCCCAACTTTAGACAAATTTTAGTTTTAACTATAATTTTTTTTTATTGAATCCACGATTTTTATCAATTTTTTAATCACATATTTTATTAACTCTTATAAATTTTTTTTCCTAAATATGAAATTTATTCGTAATTTATGATTTTGATAATTCAATAAAAAATCACCGTACTATTATATAAAGTATAAACCTACCAAATTCACAAAATCTATTCAAATTGCAACAATTACAAAGGACCGGACCGGGCCGGACGACCTTCCTCCAAATTATACTGACCCGACCATGTTCCCATCCTTTTTAGTGCGAGAGAGTGAAGCCATATTTTTGACAGCAAGGAAAAAGAGAGATACAAATTATTATTTTCCGAAAATAATAGGTAATATATAGATATTCCTAAAGGTCTCCAAATTGGAAGATCAGAAAATAAATTCTGAAATTAAAGAATTTTTGGTGCTAAAATTAGTCGACCAATTGGGGACAAGCAGTCAAGTCCCTCCAAATCCCATATTTTTTGAGCTTACTTTCTTACAAGCTTTGAATTTGCGAGTGGATTGAACGATTCTCTGATTCTTTGTTTAAATTTTATGGGTTCATTTACAGGTTCGGATTTATGCTTGTGGTGAATTTTTTTGGTTGAATTTCTCTAATGCAATCAGGGGCTGGGGGCCACCAAGACCGCGGCGGAGGCGGGCATGGGTCCGCTTCGCCGTCCTCCTCCTCCTCAGCGGTGTCGGCTCCGCAGCTAGCATTTGATCAGCAGCAGCAGCAAGCAAGACAGGTTAGGTTTTATAAGTATGTACATGTATGGCAAGTGGGTGTGCGTGAAGTGCAAAGTTGAGATTTTTTAATTTTCAGTATTATTAAAAAAATGAAATTGAAAACCTTTCAATTCTAGTCATACAATTTTTTTTAGGAATAATAATTTATTTTATTAACTAATTTTTTCCCATCAGTTGCTGAAAATACTACGTTTCCCTTTTTTCAGGAAAAAAAATTATAATTTTTCTAATTGGGTCAGATTTTGAGCTTTCTCTGTTGATTTGAAACTAGGGTTTTGAGATTAGCAATCTCACTGGCTTCTGGGATGCTTTAATTTGTATTATTTATTAATCATAGAACAATTATGCAAAATAAATTTATCAGATTGTTTTACCTTTTTCTTCGAGAAATTAAGATATGTGAATTGTTATTTTTTCGCTGTTTTCAAAGTTACAGCAAGCTATGAATATTTTGGATCTATAAAAGAATAGTGTTTCAGATATGACACATATTTAAAGAAGAATAATGCTATTTGTACAACTTTGTTGACAATCTATGTGTTGTCAAGATCCGTCCATTTTTTAAATGGATGGTGTAGATTCCTGCCAACTCATGGTTGTCAACGAAGTTGTTAACCATGGTTATACATGTAGCATGGTTCTTTAAAGAATTTGTGCGCATCTAATTTATTGGATTTGTTATATTTTTTAATCTAAATGAAACTAGCTGCATCATTTGCAGTCGTTGCAACAACAATTTCTGAGGAGATCTGACGGACATGAAGCCCTTTTAGCCTACCAAGCTGGCAAGGTGCAAGGGATCTCTGGAGGGTTCAATTTTTCCGCAGGGATTGGGTCCATGCAGCTACCTCAACAGTCTAGGAACATAAATGCCACAGGCCAACAACGTGGTCCTCCTAATATTCCAGGACAGGGTCATAATAGGAGTTTTGAGCAACAAATGCTGACCCCTATCCAACAAGCTTACCTCCATGCTTTCCAGGCGTCTCAACTGAAATCAGGTGTTGGAGTGCAATCACAACACCAAATGATACCGGGAATGTTTGGCCCTCTTGGTACGGATCAAGATATGCAAACAGCTAATATGAGAATGCAAGAGCTCCTGCATAGCCAAGCAGCTAATCAGTCCCAGGCATCCTCCTCCAAGAAATCATCCGAACAGAGTGCTGACCAGCCAGCGTTGCTCGGTCCAACAATGCCAGTAATACCTACGCAGTGGAGCCAAGCACAGCAAAATATCATGAAAATGACTAACAACTCGAATGCTATGGCTGCACAATTTCAAGCGATGCAGGCTTTGGCACTTGAACGTAATATTGACTTGTCGAACCCTGTAAATGCAAATATGATGGCACAACTTATTCCCCTCCTGCAGTCTGGGATGGTTGCTCAGCAAAAAGCAAATGAAAGCAATCCCGGCGTACAGCCTGAATCTGTGGCAAAACAGCAGGTCAACTCACCACAAGTTGCTAATGAAAGTTCTCCCCATGGTAACTCCTCAAGTGATATCTCTGGACAATCTGGTTCTTATAAAGCTCGGCAGGTGGTTTCCACTGCTCCGCTCAGTGCAACTACAAATTCAAATATCGTGAAAAACTCCAGTAACATTTCTGTGCATGGTAGAGATAACCAACTGCCCCCGAGACAGGCCACAGTGGTTGGCAATGGAATGCTTTCTACACATCCAGCAGAGTCATCTGTGAACTTGAACCAGAGAGTGGACAATACATTCCTTGCAAAAAAACCTGCATTCAACATTGAAGCTTCACAGGTGCAATATACCAAGCAACTTAATCGATCCCCTTCACAATCAGCTACTTCATGTAATGATGGGGGTGTGGGAAATCCTTCATCTCAGGGTGGGCCACTTCCTCAGATGGGACAGCCGCAAACCGGGTTCACAAAGCAACAATTGCATGTTCTTAAAGCACAAATACTTGCATTTAGGCGCCTGAAGGTTTGCACATTTTTGCAAATTTGCATTCTTCTCATTGCCTTGTTCTAAGTGAATGTCATGCTTTGCTTTTATCTCGTGTTTGGTTGATGTTTCAACAAGCATTTCTAATATCGTGTTGCATATCTTCTTTGTCTTGCTTGTAGAAAGGAGACGGAACTCTGCCACGTGAATTACTCCAAGCTGTTGTCCCTCCACCGCTTGAGGGGCAGATAAAGCAGGAATTTCCTCCTGCAAGAAAGTCAGCTGGAGAGAATGTGGATAAACATGCAAGACATATGGGGTCAAATGAAAAGGTGCTTCAGGCTGTAACGGCAGCTGGTGGTGTAAATATTACGAAGGAGGAAATTTTAGGGGATGATAGAGGAGCTTCCATAATAGTTAACATGCAAGGTATTACAACTGAAATGAAGGAACCAGGAGAAGTGATTCCTCCTGGAAAAGAAGAGGGGCAAACTGTAGGAAGTTGCGGGAAATCTGACCTGGAGGCCAAACAGAGTATAGAGAAAACTCCTATCAGGAGTGATTTTGCTGAAGACAGGGGTAAAGCTATGGCCATGCAGACTCCCGTTCCGGATATGCTGCAGGTTAAGAAACCTGGTCAGACAAGCAACGCCACTCATCCTAAGAATGCTGGCTCAATGAGAAAATATCATGGGCCATTGTTTGATTTTCCTGTTTTCACCAGGAAACATGACTCTTTAGGATCATCAATGATAAACAACAATAATAATTTAACTCTGGCGTATGATATTAAGGATCTTCTCATTGAGGAAAGTGGAGAAACTCTTAAGAGGAAAAGGGTAGAAAAAATAGAAAAGATTGATAAAATATTAGCTGTGAACTTAGAGAGAAAGAGGATGAGACCAGATCTCGTAATACGGTTACAAATTGAATCAAAAAAAATTCAACTTGCAGAGTTTCAGTCGCGCTTGAAGGATGAGATCGAGCAACAACAACAAGAAATAATGGCAATACCTGATAGACCATATCGCAAATTTGTTAGGCTATGTGAGCGCCAACGTCAAGAGCTCAACAGACAATCACAGATCAAGCAGAAAGCGACCAGAGAAAAGCAATTGAAATCCATATTTCAGTGGCGTAAGAAGCTTCTTGAAGCTCACTGGGGTATCCGTGATGCTCGGACATCCCGCAATAGGGGAGTTCATAAGTATCATGAAAGGATGTTAAAGGAGTTCTCAAAGAGCAAGGATGATGATCGTAATAAAAGGATGGAGGCACTGAAGAATAATGATGTTGAAAGATATAGAGAGATGCTGCTGGAACAACAGACTAACATGCCTGGGGATGCTGCAGAAAGATATACTGTTCTTTCATCATTTTTGGCCCAAACAGAAGAGTATCTTCACAAACTGGGAAGTAAAATAACAGCTTCTAAAAGTCAGCAGGAAGTTGAGGAGGCAGCCAGTTCTGCAGCTGCTGCTGCACGTTCCCAGGCATTCTCTCTCTCTCTCTCTCTCTATATATATATATATATGTGTGTGTGTGTGTAGTCCCCCCACTACAATGCCAAGCACTGATAGATTCAGTGTATTTGTCAGTTAATGTCACAGTGCGCTATAACAAAAGGCCCAATGATAATAAAATCACAATTTGGAATGGGAGATGTAAAAGGGGTTCTTGGTTATTTAGCAAAATAAAATTCTTTGTTTTTATTTTTCCTTCAATTTTATTTTGCCTCAGCCAAAGAATCTCCAAAGAAGCACCAGGCACATCTTTAGGCATGTCTCATCCCCTGAGATGGATGAGTAATACCACGTGTCTCGAGGCAAGACGTGAAAATGCCTTGAAAGAGTGACTCCATATTCGCAATCTATTTATCACTGGTGAAAAGAGTGGTACTTTTGTCATTTTTGTGCTTTTAGAAATTAAGACAATTTATAGGAACATTAAGTGTATTTTCCCCTGGGAATGTACCTAGATAACATTTGTAACTTTCAATAGAAATTCTGACGATTCTTTTTTGGGTATGTGAATCGTATTGAGATATTTACGAAGTAAATAGTTTTTCCCTTAAATTTGACTCGGTATTCATTTATGATTGGGGGCAATAATAATGAGGACTCATATTGGGATGGAGGGATCCATGTATCAATTTACTCTTTGGTTTTTCCTTCTTCCGCCCCCAGGTTCATTTAGTTGCTGCTGTGGTCAAATTTTATTAACATTCTCATCTTTTAGTGTTAGATTTGTTATGTTTTTGACTGGAATCCCACAACATTGTAATTTCTCTCTTTTTCTGGACAAAAGGGTCTTTCTGAAGAAGAAGTAAGAACGGCAGCAGCCTGTGCTAGGGAGGAAGTAATGATAAGGAATAGATTTTCTGAAATGAATGCACCAAAAGATAGCTCGTCCGTTAACAAGTAAGTCTGTTTGTAGCTAACTGGCGATAATTTGTATACAGGGATATCCAAAATAGGAAAAGAAACTACTTTGATTTGATGATGTATTTTGCTATTTGGATGTCTTGTAATTAGGAAGGATCATAATGTGCTTAGCAGTTAGCAGTACACTGTACTTTGCGCTGTCTATTTAAAGTGCTGAATATACATAGTCAGGACTTTTGCGATGCATGATTATATTTTTTGCATAACGTTCTCTTTGCCTTCTTGGTTTTCGCCAGATATTATATCCTTGCACATGCTGTGAATGAAAGGGTTACAAGGCAGCCCTCAATGTTGCGAGCTGGAACCTTACGAGACTATCAGCTAGTAAATTGCAATTTTTTACGCATTCTATCATTGACAGTGGCTGCTTACTTTTTCAGTCACCTTTTTGTTTTCTTGATTGGGTCTGTACTGATGTATTGTTTTACTTGAATACACAGGTCGGCTTGCAGTGGATGCTTTCTTTGTATAACAACAAACTCAACGGAATTTTGGCTGATGAGATGGGGCTTGGGAAGACTGTTCAGGTTACTTGTTTTTAATTAATATTGGTTTAAATATTTGATTTCTACTTTCAACACCAACCTGGAGGAATTTATTTTCTTTCTCGTGGATTTTTTAAATCATTTTCTGCTTTTTATTCTAAGCCTCTGTTTGGTGGGAATTAAAATTAGATTTTTAGTAGATTTTGGTAAAAGTTGATGAAATGTGTGGTTNTTGGTTTAAATATTTGCTTTCTACTTTCAACACCAACCTGGAGGAATTTATTTTCTTTCTCGTGGATTTTTTAAATCATTTTCTGCTTTTTATTCTAAGCCTCTGTTTGGTGGGAATTAAAATTAGATTTTTAGTAGATTTTGGTAAAAGTTGATGAAATGTGTGGTTGAAAAGTTGTGGATCCATTGCTAAGGATCCAATAAGTCCAACATTGATTCCCTCAGATGTGTCAAGTGGGCGGTGCTTAGTGCTTGGTCCCAGATAGAAGCTCCTGATGAACAGCCATGAAATGTGTCGTTAAAATTAATTGCTCACTTTGACTTAGATTAAAATGTTGATTTTAATTCATACCAAACATGGGCTAACTCTTGTAATAATTTGGTATTAATTACTGTACCAGAGTGTTTGTGGACCTTTTTCTAATGTTCACTGTCTTCTTACTTGTGCAGGTTATGGCATTAATTGCTCATTTGATGGAGTTCAAAGGAAACTATGGTCCACATCTTATTATTGTTCCTAATGCTGTTCTTGTGAACTGGAAGGTTTGGTTAATTTTTAAATCAGTTTTAAATTCTTGGCAATCTCTTCTATTTTACGTGTTTAATTTACTTTGTATTCAGAGTGAGTTTCACAATTGGCTTCCAACTGTCTCCTGCATATTCTATGTTGGAGGGAAAGAGCAGAGGACAAAATTGTTTTCTCAAGTAAGATGAACTCCTGGTCATTTGAGATTTTAGCTTGATAATATTTTCGCCTTCAAAATTAAATAAATTCCACTTGCTTTCTGTTGTGTAGGAAGTATTAGCCATGAAGTTCAATGTCCTCGTGACAACCTATGAGTTCATTATGTATGATCGTTCAAAGCTTTCAAAAGTTGATTGGAAGTATATCATAATTGATGAAGCACAACGGATGAAGGACAGAGAATCAGTCCTAGCTCGTGATCTTGATAGATATCGCTGCCAAAGGCGCTTGCTTCTCACAGGAACACCATTACAGGTTTGCTCAGAGTCTCAGACTGCCTTACATATAGGACTTCCATTTTTCTGCTCTAGACGTGAAGTTTTCATGCATGTTGTGTTACCTTAAATAGATTAACTGTTATTGGTTTAAGTAGTTACGTTTGGCCTTTAAAAGGTTGAAAGTTTCTGAGAACACGTTCACATTTTACTAACTATTACATAAAATCATTGTGCACAAAGGTTTGCATTTGTGCTCAACGTTGAGAACTTGGGAAATTAGGTTTCGCCAGATTATTACTTCTATCATGTTGTGCTCAGGATGCCATGCACTCGTAGCTTTGAAATTAAGGCTAATCCTAGGTGAGTTCTACAGTGAATTTGTCATCTCTTCGAATGAGAACCGTATCTTTTAATTTTACAGGTGAAAATAAGGAAAAACAAAGACTTCTCTTGAAAATGAGAACCAACCCAGAGTACTGTATTCGAGACTTGTTGAGCTGATATGTTCTGTCAGATTTTTTGTGTTAATGCACCTGTTCCTGTTTCTTTTCTTGTTTGTTTTAAAGAACTCAATGGATCAAATCCATTATATTTCCTATGCAGAATGACCTTAAAGAACTCTGGTCTCTTTTAAACCTACTGCTCCCAGAGGTCTTTGATAATCGAAAAGCATTTCATGACTGGTTCTCGCAACCATTTCAAAAAGAAGTTCCCACACACAATGCTGAGGATGACTGGCTTGAAACTGAGAAGAAGGTAATCATTATACACAGGCTCCACCAAATTCTGGAGCCTTTCATGCTCAGGCGTCGTGTTGAAGATGTTGAAGGATCACTTCCTCCCAAGGTATGCCTTTTAAGTATCACTAGATATTCTATTATGTGGATTGTTTCTGACAGGCAATTTGAACCTGCAGGTTTCAATTGTGTTGAAATGTAGAATGTCTGCTATACAGAGTGCGATTTATGACTGGATCAAATCCACTGGTACTCTTCGGGTTGACCCGGAAGATGAAAAGCGCAGAGTTCAAAAGAATCCTATTTACCAGGCTAAGACATACAAACCTTTAAATAATAGATGTATGGAGCTCAGAAAACTTTGCAATCACCCGTTGCTAAATTATCCATATTTCAACGACTTATCGAAGGCTTTTCTTGTGAGATCATGTGGAAAATTGTGGGTTTTGGATAGAATTTTAATAAAACTTCATAGAACGGGTCATCGAGTACTGCTCTTCAGTACCATGACAAAACTTCTTGATATAATGGAGGAATATTTACAATGGCGAAGACTTGTGTATAGACGGATTGATGGAACAACTAGCTTAGAAGATCGTGAATCTGCTATTATGGACTTTAACAGCCCTGATACTGATTGCTTCATCTTCTTGCTCAGTATCCGTGCTGCTGGACGGGGTTTAAATCTCCAGTCTGCTGATACGGTAGTCATATATGATCCTGATCCAAACCCAAAAAATGAGGAACAGGCTGTTGCTCGTGCACACCGTATAGGACAGATGAGGGAAGTTAAAGTCATTTATATGGAAGCTGTGGTTGACAAAATCTCAAGCCATCAGAAAGAGGACGAATTTAGGAGCCAAGGTTTAGTGGATTCAGATGATGACCTTGCTGGCAAGGACCGGTACATGGGTTCAATTGAGAGCCTCATACGGAATAATATCCAGCAGTATAAAATTGACATGGCTGATGAAGTTATAAATGCTGGACGGTTTGACCAGAGAACAACACATGAAGAAAGACGCATGACCTTAGAAACCTTGTTGCACGACGAAGAGAGATGCCAAGAAACAGTTCATGACGTTCCTTCGCTACATGAGGTAAATCGCATGATTGCTCGGAGTGAAGAAGAAGTGGAGATCTTTGATCAGATGGATGAAGAACTAGAATGGATAGACGAAATGACTCGATACGATCAGGTTCCAAAGTGGCTTCGTGCTGATACCAAAGAAGTGAATGCCACCGTTGCTAATTTATCAAAGAAACCATCAAAGAAAATCTTATTTGGAGGAAATGTTGGCATAAATTCCAGTGAAATGGCCTCCGAGACAGAGAGAAAACGGGGGAGACCTAAGGGGAAAGTTCCTGTTTACACTGAATATGATGAAAATGACGAGTTTTCTGAAGCTAGTTCTGATGAGAGGAATCAGTATTCTATACAAGAGGAAGAAGAAGAAATTGGGGATTTTGAAAATGATGAATATGCTGGGACACCTCCAGTTAATAAAGATAAATTAGAAGAAGATGATCCTGTTTCTGCTGATGAATACAGATACCAAAGCGGTACGAAACACACTAGAAACAATCTTGCACTTGAACAAGCAGGTTCATCTGGGTCTTCTTCCCATGGTCAAAGATTAATGGCAATGGCCTCACCTTCTGCGTCTTCTCAGAAGTTTGGATCACTTTCTGCTTTAGATGGCAGGTCCAGTTCTCGTTCAAAGAAGGTGGTATGTCTTGTAACATCCTATTCTGATTCTTCAGGCTAAATTCTCAAAGTCGTCACGTTACCTGACATATTTTATTTTCTAATTTTCCAGGCAGATGAGTTAGAGGAAGGGGAAATTGTTGGATCTGGAGACTCTCAGATGGATCACCAGCAATCTGGTAGTTGGAACCAAGATCGAGATGAAGGTGAAGATGAACAGGTGTTGCAGCCCAAAATTAAACGCAAACGAAGTTTTCGAGGTCGTCCTCGGCATGCTGCAGAGACATCAGAAGAGATGTATGGTGAGAAGTCATCTCTTCCGATAGGGGATTCTTCTCGGTTGACTCTCTCTGTAGAGTGTGACTTGCAAGCAAGGGATGACCGTGGGAATAAAGTTCTTGGAGAGCCTAGTTTATTGATGCATGGTAAAATTGATTCGTCCGTCAAGAATAGACAAAATTTATCCACGAGAAAAATTACAAATACAGCTAAAGGGCATGCTTCACTAAAATCTGCCAGAGCAAGTCATGTTTCTATTTCTCCAGATGCTGCTTCTGAGCAGCCAAGCAGGAACTGGGACAGTAAAGTCATGAAAGGGGCTACAACTGGTAGCGGTAAGATTTCTGAGGTCATGCAGAGAAAGGTGTGTTACTCTTAACCTCTTGGATTTCTATTGTTCAGTTTGCACTCTATTAGGAAATGAGGATTTGTGTTATTGTTCGTGGCATAATTTATTTTTTCTGGTTCCATTTGCCTAGACTGTGAATTGAGATCAGTGTGGCACTATCATTTTCATATACAGGATGTTTTAAAATCATTGGCATGGTTGATTGCATATTGTGTTGTGTTGTGTTGTGTTGTGTTGTGCACTATGTTATGGGCCTTTTCTGTAAGAAGTTATGTTTGATAATATGCTGATTCTGAATGAGTGGCATGTGATCGAATTGGTGTCTTCTCTTATCTGTTAGCAACTAGAGTCCTAAAATATGCTATTTGTTAATTTGCAGTTGACATATTGATGTCTTAGACTAGGAATGATCATCGGATCATGTATATTGTGAGCTTGGGAGAGTGGACTATTTGACAAATGAAACCTCCCTATAAATAAGAATAGTAAAAATTGATGTATGATCAAATTGAATGTCCTAGTTGGTGTTGGTATGAGTTTTAAGGAACGACTTTAGGATATGAGTGTCTTCCTAACTTTGGCTTTTGTACTCCTTATTTCTTTCATTAGAAGTAGGTGACAAGCATGATAAGGTGGGCCTGACTATTTGAATTTGAAATGATAAAGAAATTATAATTTCCTATTGCTGAATATTGATCAGATTATAATTATAATTATATGGTAACTTTTCCTCTCCTCTTCTTCTCAATCCTCTTTCTTCTCTCTCTTCTTCTTTCTCCGCCACGTTCAGCATCAGGTAGTATATGTTATTTTGAGATTTCCGAAAAAGGGAAAGACATTCATTTTGAGATGGAAGGAATAAGATTTATCTTCTAGTCCTATACTGGTAACATGAGTCATTTTTGAATTGATGAATTTCAGGGTAGTTTATTTTTGAAGGACACCTACTGACTGTAACAATTTTTAATGTCCTAGGAATATTAGTAAATGAAACTTATTTCTTAGAACCATTGTGTTTTGTTCCTCCAATTATGTAAGGCCCCGAAACTCTGATCCATTATAGTGGCTAAAGTGTTCGTACCAATATTATGTGCGCAAAACTTCGATTAAATAATTACTGTTTTGGCCTGAAAACGTCACGAGAAAGAAGTTAGGTTGAAAATGTGATGGGTAAAAGATTTTGATTGCTTGTCTTTTGGCTCAGTAAGGAATGTGGCTCTTAATGGACACAGCCATTATTGTATGGCTTGTTGTATGATTGCCCTTTTCTCTTTTGTTTTTGATTTGGTTTAGGTTCTGACAGGGATCAAACATTTATGATACTGCATTTGAGGTTTATCTTTATGTCCTCCATTCCTTGTACGGTTGCTATTTAACTTAGTAACATATCTTGGCAAGTTTTACACTACAATTTCATCAAGTCCCCCTTTTTTCTTCCTTTCACCCTTTTGTTCTCTCTGCATATTTTCCATCTTGACCTTCCAATTCATTCTTTCTTGGCGGTCGCAATTTATATACATGTTGGTGTATTACAGTGTAAGAATGTTATTAGCAAACTCCAAAGGAGAATTGACAAGGAAGGGCACCAAATAATTCCACTGCTAACTGAACTGTGGAGAAAAATTGAAAACTCCGGTAGCGTAGGTAGGGCAGGGGATAGCCTTTTGGATCTACGAAAGATCGATCTGTGCATTGATAAATGTCAATACAGCGGAGTGATGGAGCTTGTGTCCGATGTGCAGCTTATGTTGAAGCATGGGATGCAATACTATACATTCTCGTTTGAGGTATGGATACTCATTGCTATCATTGTCCCCCCCTCTTAAAACAAAAAAAGAAAGGTAAAATAAGGATCAATCGGTTACCGAGTAAAATTACAAGAAGACGATACTTTAAAGAACTAGTGCAGCATTCGACTATATGTTTTCTCAATTCTCAGAAAATTCTAAGATTAAATAACACGATCTTTTGAAGTGAAAGAAATGTTTTGGGAATCATAATTTTTCTCACTCTTGGACATGATTAGATCAGTGAAGCTCTCTGAATGTTTTATGTGAATTATATTGAAAATTGAACGGGGAAATCCTTAAGAGTGGTACCCACCCTACTCTGTTGGCTTATTTCGTAGGTTGGATTGGAAAAGAAGCTAAAAACTTATCTTGTATTCTTCATTAGTATCGTCTACTAAGTACCAAACATAGCCAATATGTATTAAAAAATTCCAAGATTTGTGCTAAATGAATTTTATGAAAACATTGTAATAGGTGAGAACTGAAGCAAGAAAAGTGCACGATCTTTTCTTTGATATCTTGAAAATAGCATTTCCAGACACCGATTTTCGGGAGGCCAGAAATTCTATATCTTTCTCCAGCCCAGTTGCTATGCCAGTCTCTGGTTCATCATCAAGGCAGATGCTTGCTGGTAAAAGCAAGCGCCAAAAATCTGTGAAGGATGTTGACTCTGATCCAGGTCCTCGCCAAAAGCCACATTCTCGAATTCCTGTTCATACTGTCGAAAGCACCAAGGTCAAAAGCTATATGCCTCAAAAGGAGTCGAGGCTTGGAAGTAGCAGTAGCCGGGAGATTGGACAGAAGGACGAACCTCGTCCACTGACTCATCCAGGGGACCTTGTTATATGCAAGAAGAAAAGGAAAGAGAGAGAAAAATCTGCCATGAAGTCCGGGAATGAGTTGACTGGTCCGGTTTCACCCACTGGAATTAGCCGTAATATGAGAAGTCCTGGCTCGAGTTCAGGCACGAGAGAGATGCTATGGAGCCAACAAAGTACCCAACCACAAGGGCGGGCTGCCATTTCTCCACAACCAGAGAATAGTGGTGGTGGTGGCGGTTCTGTTGGTTGGGCAAATCCTGTAAAGAGGACGAGAACTGGTGCTGGGAGGAGGCCCCCAAGCCATTTATGATTTTTATGTAAGTTAGTTCAAGATGAAAAAGAAAACAATTCTCTGGCGTTTAGGTGCCTTGGTATGATGGCGCTGGATTGTGATTCTTGTAGATGTATCACTGTTTTTCTTGTATGTTTGACGAATTAACATGGTTGGACAATTTACATGTCTTTTTTGTATATTATCCCTGTATCTGAATTGCCTACCATTCAACTCTTATCACTTTATTGATTACCAATTAAATGGAGACTAAATTACCTAATCCAAAATTAAAGGTAAGTAGGGTATTGTCGGGTGATGGCTGCAGGCTCTAGCTGGCTACAGACACCGACGGATTATATTGGATGTTGAGGTTTTCCTTTTATTAATTTTTCTTGTTGAAATTTTTTAAATACAATTATGGTGGTGTGGTGGTATGGTTCAGGTGGTGGTCATTGGTGTTGCATGGTGGTGGTCCTGGCAGTGGCACTGACGTATATCTATTAGGTCTTGGGTGGAGGAAGAATGGGTGGGCTGACGTTGTTGGGAAGGGTAAGACTTGACGTGTTAGAGACACATTTAAATAAATTTGTTCACATTGTGAGCTAATTCAAACTAGTTAGAGGTGTCAAGACGGACGGGCCGACCATGACCCGTGAAAATCGGCCCATGAAAATCGGGACCGCGGGCCGACCGGTGACCCGTGCGGGCGGTTCACGAGTCAAGGAGGTGTAACTCGCGGGCT
>CAIGRT010094012.1:0-10028 GCA_903798405.1 Fraxinus platypoda | reverse complement strand
CCAATTGGTACCAGGTTTCAACTTAAGTCTCCCATATGAGTTGGAGGTCTTGGGTTCGAATCCTGGGGGACGCGTTCAGAAAGCCGTGAGGGGTAAGATCCACCCCAAAGCGGATAGTACGTCTATGTTAACGGGTCGGGTAAGATCCACCCGGGTCGTTACACATTTGTTGGATCATCTCAGGAATGATGGAAGGTTGGGTAGAACCGTGAGAGGCTGGAACTTGAGTGGGAGCAATTGACGAAGCAGAACTTGATGCTAAAGTGGCTGCAGCAACATAACCTGGTCCGGACTTGCGTGGAGGACGTATAGGACACTCCTTAATGATATGACCAGACTTCTTGCAATAATTACACATTTTTCTTGGACATTGAATAGCCATATGACCAAACCCCTTACAGCTGTAACACTGAACACCGGACATATCTCGAGTTTTGAATTTTCCTTGAGTAGCATATGCAACGGGATTTGTTACTTGATGATTATGTTGCTCCAACGAGGTACGAGTGATAAGTCGCTCCTCACTCAGTAACTCACCCAAGCAGCCATCCAAAGTTGAAAGTGATTCACGATTCATAAGGCTGGAACGAATGGGTTCAAATTCTCTTCGCAATTTCATGAGATTGATCCCTCTTGGTGACTTCATGTACAGCTTCCAAACTGTCAGGTGAAATCGAAACATAGATAATATCTGTGTACTCAGCCCAAATATTAGTAAAACTAGAATAATATTCTTCAATAGACCGGGAGTCCTGAGCGAAATTTGCCAATTCAAACTCCAACTAAAGCCGTCGAGCATTGTTGCTTTGAGTGTAAATTTTCTTCAAGTACTCTCACATAGCACATGACTTATAAGGTCTGAGATTAAGAATAATTTGANAGAATAATATTCTTCAATAGACCGGGAGTCCTGAGCGAAATTTGCCAATTCAAACTCCAACTAAAGCCGTCGAGCATTGTTGCTTTGAGTGTAAATTTTCTTCAAGTACTCTCACATAGCACATGACTTATAAGGTCTGAGATTAAGAATAATTTGAATATTAACAGAAGGATTCTTGCAATGCAATGTAGTTGGGCTCTCATGTCGATCCGAATGAATCATCCTTTCCGCGTAGGTCAATCTTTGCCTGCTAGGCAAGAGGAGAGCAAGTTACAAATTATCCAATGATCCAAGCCATAAGTCGAGAATCATTTGTTTTCCAAGCAAGATATTTTTCCTTTTCCTTTTCTTGATTGGGAGGAAGAATACTTCCATCAATATGTCCCCATAGATCACCTTTGTTTTCAACTAATAACTGAAAATGAAATGCCCATGAAGAATAGTTCTTGCCTGTAAAACGAATGGAAACAGACCCATTCTTATCCGTTGACATAATGAAATCGTGTATGGTCCAACAAAAAATAATCACAATTTAACCAAATAAATTATGTCAAATCCAAATATTTCAGCCTAACCAATAATTTATTAAAACAATAGCACAAGTGTAACTGCCCAACAAATAATCAATTAAGTCCAATAACCGAAATACAGCTGCCCAACACTATGCAAATAATAGAGGCCAAATCAATGGCCCAACAAAACCACAACCCACCAAACATCCACAATTCAACCTCAGTCCACGAAGAGAAAGAAGAAACCGAGTGTAACCTGAAATCAAAAAAATCAATTGAAGGTGTAGAATCACCAACCCAACACCGAAGAATCCGGCAACCTAACACTAAGACGCCGAAAATTTGCTGCGACCAAGAATCGACAGCCGAACCAAGTAGAAAAAACTGTGACCAACACCACTAGGTAGCGCGAACCGAGAGGCGCGATGCGAGACGAAGATAGAGACTCGAACGACCAACTGTAATTTTCGTTTAAAAAAACCACATACCAAGAATTTGCAGCAAAGCACGCAGAAAATTCGAAGAATCCAGATGGTGCCTGAGAAGTAAGCGTCGATTACTATGAACCGAGAGCCAATCACCCAAAATCACACGCACGAGTATGTAAATTAGGGCTCTAATACCATGACAATAATTTGCGGAATGAATTTCTTGTCTATCTTCCCTTCTTTATATAATGTTACAAGATATTTTTGGATACAAAGTATACATGGAAACTACCTATTAGTTACAAGGAAACATCTAATTAGCTATAAGTAAATAATATTCTAATAATATACTAATATTTAGTGTAGGCAACCTATTATAAAGAGCACATAAGACAGAACCTGCTTCAAAGTATGAAAGCCAGATTTCATCATTTTCCAAGAGACTTATCATGTAATATGTTGAATTAAGCTCGCTATAAGAAACTACATTGCTACTGTGAAATTTAATAATAATTGGATTGAAAGTTGGAATTTTAAGCAATGCTTTCCAGAAGACTTCATTTGCGAAGCTCATGTGAAGACAAAAGGGCTACAGAGTAGCAGAATGTGCCAGGTGCCGATCAACTTAGTAACAAGTGCAAACAATCAACAGAAGATAAACAGTTTACCTTCCACGTTGAATCTCTCCCTTCGCAGTCTCACCACCTGCTGCTTTAGTGTGTTGTTTTCCATTGATAAAGCAAGACGTTGTTGATACAGGGAAGAAACTCTGACAGCCAAATCCGACTCCAAATTCTGTATGTATCCATTTGTTGAAAGCAATAAATTAACACCGGTAGGAGCAGGAAAAATAAATAATTGATGAACCACAAATGAGTCACATATATGAGTAGCAATAACCCAAGTATGTGATCAGTTCACAGCCATTATTTCAGTTGACGCTGAAATACATCCCACGTGTAAGTAAATGACGTATTAAGTTTGAACCTTAGTTTGGCGCATAAAAAAAAAAACTGAACTTTAGGGAAAATTGTAATTTGAAAATAAGGAAAACAGTAATAATTTACATGGCTATTATTTTCCTGGTTTCAATCAGATACTAAAAATGTAGACTACAAAATATAATCACTACTTAAACATGACTTGCATCTGTAACTTTTGCGAAAGGTACCTGAAGAATGTCAACAGTTCTTTCCAGTTCAGCAATATATTGAAGTTTGCGGACTCTAGATCGCTGCCCAGGATGTCTGCATGCAGGTCATAATTTATCATAAGGAAAAATTTTGCAGAATAAAAGATGCCTTACAATCCAATTGAACATTGAAAAAGCACAAAAACAAAAAGAGACAATTGTTGAACTTCCCATCATTAACTTGATAAAAATGCATGTGGCATCTAAAAGTTTAAGCTATTAGAGTGGGTCTTCAAGACGTGAGGGCACACACAAGGAGGATTCATTTTTAAATCAAAGACTGACATGTGCAAAGTTTCATAGATGAGCAGCAACAAGACTTGACTAGTGCAAAATTTGTAGCAGCAAGACTTGAATTTCAAGACCTTCGCTTGGTACCTTTGATTCCATGTTGAACCACCTTATTTTAAAAGGGTAACCTGTTAGAGGGGCATAATAAACCATTTAAATTTTGTTTTCAACAATGAAAGGCTCCAGGGTTTACTCAGACGTGAGCTTGATTATTGGTTCCTCAGTTCTATGGAGAGAGAAGACATGCCAGATTGGTCTCGCCTAAATTTTTTGTATATTTTGTATCTTTTTAAATAGATTATTTCAGTTCAGGAAACAGAAAGTGTTAGGAAGAACGATGCATCCTAAGTGTGCACAATTGTAGTAATAAAGGTGAAATGGCATCTCAAGAGAAATAACATGGTGATCAAAAATTGATAAATGAGCCCATCATCAAGTATCAGGATTTCTATTGTAAAGATGGATAATAATTCCTGCACGTCTAATTAACAGTTTTGTTATCCAGTCAGGAACCGAGATAGAAGTATTACTCTACCTAAATTATTTAAGCAGATCCTATACAGACATAATTACGATAACCTAAGCAGAAGTAATTAGAGAAGAAATATCATTTGTTAAAACAAACATGCTGAGTACAGAATCTAACCTTTTCATCAGTTTTCTCTCAGTATTAGTCCCTTTAGCTGAAGTGAAGGCATCACCTATTGAATTTGGCTTGGCATCCCAATGCTGCAGAGGACTTTGTAAAACATATTCGGATAATGCTGAAACGATTGCATTCTCAGGAAATGCTACGTTATCTTTTCTGCGAGGGGAATTGGGACCATATGCACAACCAGAGTCAAATTCATTTTCTGGTTCACAAGAATCCGGAGTCTTCAAACCATCTAGTTGATCTAGACTTGGTAATGGAACGAGACCATCCAAAAGGGTACAGGAATCACTAGCAGATCGTCGGTGTAAAATCCCACTGGAATCTGAGTCCGAATCACTCAACAAATCATTAAGCCATGCTGGCTGCTCCTTAAAAATAGAACTTTGCGAGATTGATTTATGGTGTCTCGGGCCCCCAGGATACAATTCAATATTGCACAAAGTTGGGGAAGCTGGACCATGAGCTGGGCGAGTTGCAGTTTTCTTTAGATCAGGACACCGAGGAGGAAGATGAACTTGCCTTGACATGACTTATGTTAACTAGCAGCTGAACATCAGAATTTCTAAGCCTAATCAAAACTTATTTATATTTTAGCTTAGTTTATTCCAAACATCGGAATATTATATAACATACCTCATTTGCGTACTGTAACTAGATTAAAACAGATAAATTATTAGAACATATGAATTTAGAACAAAAAAAGCGTAAATAATCATGTATTTCAAGAATCCAATAAAAGAATTTGAACAGTTTTATGAACTTTGTTCAGCCAAGCCACGTGGTTTTGCACTGGAGTTGTGCAAATTACAAGGTTGCAAGAACTTGTGATAATATTTCAAATTATTCTGGTTGTCATTTATTAATTCAACAGATAATAAAAGTAAAAATTTCACCATAGAAGAAATTATGAATCGATTCAATTCAAGAATTCAACCAAACCAAAAAATGGCAAAGATGCATTTTAAATTAATACAACAGTACACTAAAGAACAATTAATACAAAACAAAGAAACCAACTTGGAATTGCAAAAACAAGAAAACCCAGAAAGTATCTCTCTTTAATTGCTGAGGAGAACGACAAAAAAAAAGAAAAAAATAATAAGAAGTTAAAAATTAAAACAATCATCAACCCGATACAATAAAAAGTACAACTCAAACTATAATCCTTTCGAATTTGCCATTCAGTTTAACCATATTTCTCAACACTTAAACACCAAATTAGAGAAGCAAAAGAACAGTGTAAGAGAAACCGTAGACACAAAAAAAACTGAAAAAAAAAGAAAAGAAAAGAACGCCCATCTATATTCTTCCACTGCAACAACTAGTTCAACATTTTTCCAAAATTCTTAGAACCAAAAAAGAAAGAAAAATCTCGGCATACCTTTTCTTTTTTAAAGGAATACTCAAGTGAGTGGCTAGTTTCAAGAAAAATAAGAATGCAAAGAATCTTTGAAACTTTAACTCAAATTTTACTAATATATAGAAATCACTATTGCTACATGCATTCTTCTTGTAGATATACAGAAATTATTATATGAATTAGAACGAAATTCAGAACTACACTGGAGAATAGTTTTGTACGGAAAGGAGTTTTTGAGTTGTGAACAGCTCTCTCACCTTTGTATTTCTTGCGTGCGTATTAATGTCACCATCTGAAAAAAGACTAATTTATTGATGTTTTATTTGAAGAAATACAAGGAATATTAAATGAGCCTTTGACCAATAGACTTGGATTTTCTTCCATGTATATATATATTTTTATCAGAGTTTGATTATTTTCCATATATGAAAATTGTTCCTTTATTTGTCAATGTAAGGAAATGAAATTTACCCAAAAGATTAATTGGATTGAGGTGCATCCAACAATTAACTTGAAACTCAATTGCTAAGAAAGTGAAGTTTCCATTCCAAACCATCATCTAGTTGGTCGAATCATTGTTTTGTCAGAAAAAGTCATACGTGCACAATGTATTTAGATTTCAATCTGATACGATTATAAGCTATATCATTCGAGATCTTTGTGCTAAATTGAATTATTTATGAAATTAACAAAAGAGAATTTAAATGCGCTAGAAGTAACATTCTTATTGTCAAAGACGATCAAAAAATTCATTTGTTTCAACTTTGTTATCATAATATAACCTAGTTTCATTAGACTCGGAAACCTCTTCATCCAAGGGCTATCTAGAATTTGTTATCTTGTTATAATCTTTCTAATATGTTGGACTTTTACCCTCTTTTGCATTCGTTGAAATTAAATTTCAAATAGATATATGAATTACTTATTGCTCAAGAACATAAAAATCGTTCAATTTATATATAAAATTGAGTAACATAATCACTCATCATCATATTATTAAACAAAGGAATTATAGCAAAACATTTGCAATTGTGGTCACTCGGGGTGAATTAATTTGACCACAACCTTTAATATATTTGACAGGAAAGAAAAAAAGTCGTTTTCTTTGATAAGTGGGACTCATGATAAGTATTACAAAACAAACAATTTTTACTTTTTATTTCTACTCGTCAAATACTTTTGAAAATTCATTTTTAACCACAAATTTTATGAAAACCATAATTTTCCCTTTTTAATGATAATCTTTCAAAAAAAATGATTTTTTCCTTCAAAAATCTGTGTCAAACAAAATTTCAATTCATATATCAAACTAAACCTTTTAATAATAAGCGTGTTTACATATAATATACTAAATTGATACTCTATCTGTCTCAATTATATAGGCTTGTTTCGTTTTCACACGGATTGAGAAAGCATCTTTAATGTCGTTGGAAAATTAATTTTTGCCAAGATTTTTCCTAATTTACCCCTATTTAATTTTCAGTATGTAAAATTAAATTATTGTTGGAACTAATAAAGAATTTGAAGAAGAAGAAGAAGAAATGAGAGTTGTTCCATGTTTCCAAGAAGTGAGAAATGTGTGTATTTGGATGATTTCAAAAAGTTGACATATTAAGTGGAGAAAATTTAATAAGAGTATATTGGTAAAGGAACACAACAAAATATTCTACATTAGAAAACATGCCTATATATTTGGGACAAGAAAAAAAGGAAACTCAACCTATATAATTGGGACGGATGGAGTATTTTAAAGGGAAATGGGGTAGGTGCTTTTGTTTGTTATGAATTCGATTCTATTAAGAAATTTCCTCGATAGTATTTTAATCTCTCATATCCGTTTTTTGTTTCCTTCTTTTCTTCTTCTTCTTCATATCTTTTTAAGATACTTACAAGTTACAACATATTTAGTATGTTAGATTAGGTCGCAATAAAAAATTTAAGATAAAAACTAAATTAAAATCTTTTTGTTTTGTATTTGCAAGTCCCCTTACCCGACAACGCGAAGGGACAACTTCTGGTTTCATATATCTACAAGCTGCTCCAACAATGTCAAATATTATGTACTCGAGTAGTTTATACTTATTTAATATTTATTTCCTAAAACAAGAAAAAAGTTGATAGAAAGTTATGTCTTGTGTTTAGGGATCAATCAAAATCCTTTAAAAAAAAAAAAAGAAAAGAAAACGAAAGAAAAGGGAGAAGGGGCTCTCAAGAAACATCTATCATCATATCTTTCAAGAAAGGGAAGCTCTCTTATTTTGATCTTGCTTCATTTTTTCTCTCTCTAAGTTGGTCTAATAAATTTAATTGTGAAAAAAGTGAGTTATAAGCTATATACTTATTTCTAAAATCACAAATTAGGCCTAGACAAAAGTGAAATCAATAAAGTGAGTAAAAGCAATCAACTTAATTAAGAAGCATTTGAGTAATAAAATATATCATTATAAGAAATTAAAAGTTATTAACATTTTCTTATCGAACATATTTGGCATACTAAATTGAAGAGTATAAAAAAAAAAAGATTTAAAAACAAAAGAAAACCATTTAAAATATTCTCGATTGTTCTTTCCAATACCACCCATTTAACTTTTAGAGATTGTTTGGTAGGGATTAAAATTAGATTTTTAGTGGATTGTGATAGAAGTTTTTGAAATGTATGGTTGAACAGATGTGGGACCCATGAAAGATGTGGTTAATATTGATTGTTTGACTTTAACTTAGATTAAAATTATATTTTAATCTGGCTCAAACGGACCCTTAATCTATTTACATGGTATGGTAGTTAAAACGTCCCATATCTTTTTATAAATATATAGTGATGAAGAAGATTCTTAAAGTAGAAATTATTTTAAAGAAGGATATGGTGAAAACTAGGAAATAATGGTAAGGAATCAAAAGGGAAGTGACAACCCACCCAAACTAATTAATGGATTCATTGAATCATTAAATGTGTGCGCACTAAGAAACAACTTGTTGAAATTAGTGATTAAAATGTTGTCCCTTTCAACTCTACCACACAATTAATATTTTTGAATAAAAAAATTGGTTTTTTCTTTCAATTTACTTTTTACACGAATTGATAAATTAATTTATTTATTTTTACAAATCATAATAAAGTGCATATTTATAATGGTAACATAAAACACTAACTATATCCTAAACAAATTATTTGTAGTTAAATAATGAATATTGTAATTGTTCTCCTGCTGATGTGGCAGGAAAACCTTACTTACAATTCTCTCTAATTCTCGTCAAATGCGCAAGATAAGACTTCTCATCGTGGGTAGAATAACATTTTTAAATAATCTATTGCATAACAAGACTTATCACAAGAACATGCATAAAATGAACAAGTAATTTTTTTTTTAATCTTTTAATATTACATTCTGTTTCAATAGTAAAATAGTGTGTACAATTACGATATGCTTGGCAAAAGTTACTGTCAATTTGTACCGAACATGCCCAAAATTTTAACGGGACATATCAACCCTTACTTATGAGTATTAGCATGTGTTTCAATTTAAAGTGATGAAAAAAAGCTATAAAGCTCAAAAAATTTTGTCTTGTAATTCCGACTTGGGGCAACTAAATTAGTGTGTCATATCTATGTTGGTTGGTGAGTAAACTAATGCAACTTGTTAGCCTAATGCAACTTTTGTCCAACTTTTTCAATATTTTATGTTCGATAAGACAAATAATATAAAATTAATTAGTGAATACAAATATCGTTCGAATATTTGGTAGGCTGAACGAGACAAAACTATTAGAAATCTATCTATTGGGGTGGGTCTAGTATAAAATATATGAGGAGACATCTAATAATATTTTTTTTTATTTTCTTAGTTATATTTGAGTGTGCTAATTTCTTTTTGTAGGCCCCAATTAACCTCGTGTTAAGGAAGATTATAGACAATTATGTGGTTGATAAAACTTATGAAATTAACCTCATGATTATATGATGATTTCAAGCAATATTAAAAACCAACCTTCTTTCGCTTATCAAGTTTGTTTATTCATGATTCATCAAGGGGAAACGAAATCTACAAGTTACGTCGATTCTAGATAATTAGTCATACATTAAATACGCATGCCTAGGTTTCCAAAAGACATTCTAAATTGAAATATTACTTGCTAAAACGGTGTTGTGTCCGAAATTAGTATGAAAGTTTATAGACATGCAAATCACATTGGAGAAACTCATCATATATGGACAAAATTATTGATACTTGCTCAAGCAGTCAAGCCATAATGATCATAAATCGAGTAGTGTAGGCTACAATTAATTAATATTGTAATGATTTTAGTAAACCAAAAAGGAAAAAATAAAGCACAGAAGATTAATTAACTATTTATGCTTCAAAAGTAAAAAAATATTGTATGTGTAATATTTTAGGTATTTTGGGCAATAAAATAACCACTCCTAGCATTTTGGACAAGTAAATGACATAAATTGACTATGTTGAAGCCTTGTCGAGAACTATTACAAAACGTACGGTCTATTTTGCATACAATTTCTGTATATTTCCTCATTTTTCGTAATATTTAATTTTTCCAAAAAAATAAAATTATCTCGCAAAATTTAATTATTGCCGCAATAATTTTTTTTTTTTCTAAGCTTCTAGTTATTGTTATGAATTTTTAAATTTTATTAAACTACTGACAAAAAACAGTATTTGGAAATTTTTATCTAAGGCTATGTTTGGTACCAAT